>PHNY01255884.1:0-33034 GCA_003724115.2 Anethum foeniculum
GCATAAAGCAGGGTACGTAGGCATCTTGTGAAGGCAGATTAAGTCACGAAACACGAGACCAGTCATAAAAGCTTGAAGCTCTCCACATTCGTTTGAAAGTACTAATTTTATTCCACAACAGTATGTGTTACTCTTCTTAACTAAAATCATAATAGCCAAATTAAGATAACCAACATCAATTGTCTTTTTCTCTTGCATTTGTAATTTAAAATTTTAATATTTTTAATATATGAAGTAATTTGCTTATTAGTAAAATGTTTAAAAAGATAAAAACATTAAAATTTAGGATTTCGGCAATTCTTCACCTTAATGACATATTTGACCAAAAGCAAAAACAAAAAGGTGAAAATCAGACCGAAATCTTTTTTGATATAATTTGGAATAATCTTGTTGGAGTGTTTTTCATTTTTTTTACATAAAGTGATTCAATTTCTAATTGTACTAAGTTACTTTTCCTCAGTAGTTAAAAGTAGTAAATATTGTGATTTAGATTATATTCTAATTTTCAAAACGTCTCGATCTATTTTTCTAATTTTCTCAAAATTTTAAATTATTCAATATAAAAAATAATAATAACCTCATATTCTTATAAACTTTCCTTTTAACTTAAATTACCATTTTATTATTCTACTAAAAATTTTCCATCATAGTAATAAACTTTCTTCTTAACTTAAACTACTATCTTATTATTCTCCTAAAGTTTCTCACTACCATATAAATATTTTTTTAAACTTTCTTTTCAAGTCATAAATTAGCACATTTTCCCTTAAACTTTCTTTTTTAACTCAAATCATCATCTTATAATTCTCCAGAAGTTTCTCTCCTATATTAATATTAGCTTAAACTTGTTAATATTTTCTTAAACTTTCTTTTCAAGTTAAAAGTTAATTTGCTCATTTTCTACTAAACTTTCTTCTTAATTTAAATCAAAATCTTATAATTCTCTTGAAGTTTCTATACTATATTAATATTAATTTTTTTTTGATGGAAATATTAATATTAATATTAATTTAAACTTTCTTTTCAAGTTGGAGTTATCATCTTAATATTCTTCTAATTTCATGTTCTGAAATTTCTTTTAAACTCATATGACTAGTTTCTCAAAATTTTAAATTATTAAATAAAAAAATATTAAATACCTCATGTTCTTCTAAATTTCCTCCTAACTCATGATTACATCTTATTATTCTATTAAAGTTTCTTCATCATATTAATAAACATTCCCCTTAACTCAAAATACTTTTTTTATTATTCTCCTAAAATTTCTTTCTATCATATTAATATTTTCTTAAACTTTCTTTTCAAGTTATTTGAAATTAATGATATGATATAAAATTTTTCAATTATAATTAAATTAAAAATTCAACTATATTAAAGAACGATAGTGCATTGCACATGTTTTAAGCTAGTTTACCTAAATTTCAGTTAAATTGTATTTTGTTTTTATAACGAAGTCTAAAAATACACTTAAATCTGGCATGTATAAGTTAAAATGTGAATTTGGCGTACTTATAGTATAACAAGGATTAAACCTATCTATTTATACTATCTATCTATATTATTATATTATAATAGATGAAATATTAAAAGCTTGGTGGTCGGTCGGTATGGTACTTGCTGAATTTACTTGATTACCCTTATTAATTCAAATTAATATAAATTAATCACTTTTTTTTACTACAACATATTACTTTTTTTTTTTTCAACTAAAACACATCATTTTCCAAAAATATCACGGTTTCATTTAATACTACCCTTACTTAATTATTTTTATGTCCTATTTATTTTAAAGTTATATTAATCCAAATTAGTATAAACTAATCACTTTTTTCAACTACAACACGTTGTCTTATTTATTTTTCCCAATTGAAACACCTTATTTTCCAAAAATATCATGGTTCTATTTAATAAAATAAAATATTACAATTACTAATAAAAAATGCTATAATCCCAAAAACTGTTCCTGAAAATTTTCGTGAATGATGAATTTTCATCCTCTTATTGGTTGTTTTGTCATTAATTAATGAAATGGACCCCTCGTGCATTAATATGAGTTCCACGAATAAAATTTGTCAATTAAGAAGTTTTTTGAGAACATATTCGGGGTATGTAGCATTACTCGTACTAATAACTCCTATTTTCATATATAAACCAATTACCTTTTTCAACTAAAACACAGTTTCCTTTTTTTTTTTTCAACTAAAATACCTCCCTTTTCCAAAAATATTACCTTTTCAATTGAAACACGTTACTTTTTTTATTTTTCCCAACTAAAACATTTTCTTTTTCAAAAAAATCACAGGCAATTTTATTTAATAAAATAAAATAAAAACATGTTATCGTTTAAATTTAAAACTATTACCTTTTATAAACAGAACAACAAATATCCATTGTACTGTATTTTTCAATCATTAATACACATCTGCAAATACTTTAAACCTAAAAATACCAATTATACTATTTCTTACAAAAATAATATTGCCTCTTCTAAATAAATCATGTTACCTTTTAAATTGAATTATTTTATCTTTTATAAACACACCTATTTATACTATATCTTACAATAATTAATACATATTCAAAAATACTATAAACTACATCTTTTTGTCATTAATAAAATATAAAATATTGTTACCTATTTCTTCTTAAACCTTTTTAATAGATCTAATTATTTTAGAAAAAATGTTACCAAATTCAACATATTTAATTATTTTAAAGATATATTCTAATTAAAATACATATGATTATTCCAATTTAAACACATACTTTAGAATCAACTTACTCTTTCTATTAATAGAATCAATAAAATACTAAAATATAAATCATAGAATAGGTAATATTAAAATTAACCCGTGTATCGGTCGAGATATATAACTATTATATTAAATTCACAATATTGAAATTTTTGATTTTCAATCATTCTATCTAATTAGTTATCTTTTATAACCCAAATTTGTTGGCATGTTTTTTCTTAAATAGAACATTTTTAACTAATACAATAATTTTTCAAAATTAATTTAACATATTAAAAGCAACATGTGTATCACACGAGAGATAAACTAGTAAATAAATTAATATAATAAAAGTTCAAAAATTGATCATATACTGATAAATAAAATGAAAAAAAATTAATAATTCGTGTGTTTGGAAAAATTGGCCAAGATAATATATCAAATTTAAGAAAGGATATCGAGATGTTTAGGAATATTATATTAAATCCCATGCGATGCCGGATATTTTTTAATATTATATAATTTTTTAATTTAATATAAACTAAATTAATATTATATCATTAATTTTAATTGGACTCATGATTTGTTTTGTTCTAGTTGAAAAGGCTGATAGATTAGTTATTAATAATGATAATATTATTATTTATTTTATTAAATAGAATTGTCCATATTATTCTTGGAAAAGAAGGGGCTTAGTTTGATTAAAAGAAAAAGGTATGTGTTTTAATTGAAAAGTTAATTGGTTAGTTGTTAATAGTTATAGTTTATTATTTTATTTTATAAAATATATTTGTCCGTGATATTATTGGGAAAAAATGTATTAGTTGAAAAAAGAGAAAAAATAAAATATTTTATTTTAAAAAATAATTGTTATTTAAGTTTTTTTAAAATACGAATTTTAAAATTTTTTTTACAAAAATGAAATTTTTAAAATTTTTATTTGCTAAAATATAATTTTTCAAATTTTTTTGCAAAAATACGATTTTGCAAGCCATGCAATTTCAGTTATCAATATTACTCCCTCTTTCGAGAGATTTTTTTTTCCCACAATACATGTCCACTTTTAATTTACAATGCAAATTTATTGATATCTTTCCCTAACTAGCCTTCTTGAAAATTGTATCACAATTAATAAGAGGTGAATAATATTCTATATCATGCATTTATGATGGTTGTAAGTAAAAATTTATTATTTAATTAATACTTTTAAAAAATTGAAAAAATCGGGGTGTATATCAAAAGCTCTAATGAAAAAGTAAAGAAAGAGAAACTCATTGAGTTGAATAATTAGTTTTACCATGTTACTTATGTGTAACTGTGTGCACGGACAAAAATGCAGAGTACTTGGTATACATGTAACTCTAGTTTTAACTTTGAATTGACTATACTACACCCTGAACAGTAATACGCTAATTCCATCTATCCCCCCATCTTTTATACATCATCCTTGTCGGAGCACCCCGCCGTTAAATCCCCGTCTCAATTCAATTTGTACCCTTATTTCTGTAACCTCGATTTAATATTTACTTTTATATTTTGCGTTTGTGGATCACTATCTCCTTCACTCTCAGGTCAGCTCACTTTTTTTATTTTTTCAAAAATTAGGGCATTGTGTATACATATTTTTTTATTTATGAATTAAGATGTATTCTTGTTGTTGCGTAATTAAAAGACTTTGGCAAGCTTAGAAATTAGCTTATTTGAATTGTTTGTTTGTATATAGCTAATGTAAGTGTTCTTACTAATCTGTTATTACTGTTTATATATTGCTAATTAGATTTGTTCGGGTTGTTATTGTGAACTATTCTCATTTTGTGTTGTTATGTTGGCTAGAATACTGACAGCATTTAAGTCGGGTTTACACGGTGTAGGGTTTTCTATTGTCAAGTTTGGGTTCAAGTCCATTTAGGGTTCTGGTGTTAATATATGCTATATGTGTAATAGTGTAAGTATGTAGTTTCTAATCTAGGATAACCAGGACATAAATTTTTTCTCGATATACAATTTTAACTTGCCGGTCAATCTTTCGTTTTTATTGCGTTTTTGCATTGTTGGATGGTTGTTTACTTTGGATTGGTTATGCTTGGTGCGTACAAGGTGCTTGCTGATATTCAATGATAAATGATTCCTACAAGCGACATTTTTGAAGTTGGAAAGTATGAGATAAAAGAATTTAATGAGAAAAATAATAAGTTGCAGCTTGCTAGGAAGAAGGAGACCTTCGATGACGGATGCCGAATGAGAAGAATTAAATAAAGGGAATACTATTTATCTTGTTGATGGTGAGGAAACGGCCACAAATGTGTGCTTGATGTTGGGAGCGAACATCTTGACACTGACTAACAAATAGGATCTCATTTAAAGTCTATATACATGTGATGGCTGAAGGTTCATCAATCTATATCATAATGTATCTAGAAGTTTGATAAGTGTATATGGAATGTGGTGAACATTCACACAATGGTAGATGAGGATTGATGATTCGAGACCCCTTTTACTTCTTTCTTTGTCAAAGTCTTGCGGGAACTTTTTACAAGTATTGATGTTGTGTAACAATCTTATGATGAATGAGACTAGAATTTCATAGATTGATCTTTAAAAGATTGTATATGTTGTATGGAAAGTGTAACAAATGGGAGGCATACCATATTGATATTGATCATTGGAAGATTTTATATATTGTACGACTACCAAGTGTAACAAAGGGGAGGCACAAGAGTGTTTATAAGAGGTTAAAGTAATGAACAAGGAAATGATAAGGGATGAAAGTATAGATCAAGGTATAGACCTGTCGTATTAGAGGTTATGCTTTAGATGTGATGAGCTTGGTAATTGCAAGTGAATTGTGTAGGATGGAAGAACTTATAACATAGAATGGAAGAATAACAAAAACAATCGAACGTACAAGAGGAACATGATCATTGTTATTCGGTCATTTGTGAATTGGATTTATTAGTGGGTGGATTTTCGGTTCTAGTTGCCCTTCTTATGTTGCTCTTACCATATATGTCCAAATAAAAAGTGTTTTACTAAATTATAGAAATATTGGCGGTATCGTGTTGATAAAAGACTAATCATTTTTTGAAACTGTTGGGGCTTGGTTCCATCAAAACCAGGAGGCATGAAGAATGATGTAGTGGTTGTATAGTTGATTGATGTGAGACTTGTCCTTAAATCGTTGAACGATCTTATTTTTGTTGGTTCTTTAGACTCCACCCGGTTTGTCATAATTATATAGAATGAAGTGATAAACATTGTTATATTTGGAATGAAAATCATTTAAACTATTTAAGGCCCAATAAAAGAAGGTAAAACAGTTAGAACAAGTTGTACTGGAGATCCATATGAATGCAACTGGTTATGATATAGCCCATTGGGTATATGTTTGATCAAATTGTTAAAGTTTACTCTAACATGCCTTGCATGGAATTTTGCGAGCATTGTGTGTATGGTAAAACACATTGGGTTTATTTCATGTCTAGCAAAAAAGAAAAGGGAAAAGGTATATACTCAGATATTGTGCTTAGAGAGCTCTGAGGAGGGTTAGATGTACGCACATCCTACTTAAGAAAGTAGAGATGTTGTATTCAGAAAATGAGCCACGACAATACCGAATAAGGAATCGAACCAATGACCTTTAGGTCATATGAGTTGGGCCCATTGTACCAGCTAAACTCCTTTCAAGCATACAAAGAAGATGCATATTATATAACGTGCACATAGATGCTTGGGTTCAACTACAATCACTTGCAGGTATTTTGTCATTTATTTTTATTATTGTTGTAAGTATGTTCATACTTATTTCTCGAAGCATAAAAATGAGGTATTAATCACATTCAAGAGACAATGGAGAATTATCATTGTAAACCCTAGTAAGAAATCGAAAACATCACAATTTGATATAGTATACATAGGGTGTAGTTTTGTGATTTGCAATGAACCGCCAAGAAAATATTGTAGCAGATCATGGAAGGACTGATCCATGCACAATGCTATAATATGCTCATTTTGGGCAAATGATGGTTGCCACACTTGGTTGCTATAACATGCGACACTATCGATTGGTCATTCATATTTAGATGGAGTTACACGAGTAATGGTGTGGTCAATGAAACCTTGAAATTTGAAGAGAATGATATTTTTGAGTGCATAACATATTATCACGTGAAAAAAGGAAAAACTTGATGTGAGAGTCATGAGAACATATTCTCAAGGTAAGTAAGCAGCAAGAAGTGTAAAAGGCAATCACTTTTGATGCTTACATGAATTTAAGTTCACATTCAAAAGATGTTAATATTGACGAGGAGTTTATTATAGCTTCTTCAAAAGCTAAGGAGTTTAATGGTGATAATGTTAGGTCCATGTTGGAAATTGTTAAGATAATATCTAAGGACTATTTAGGTTGTGGTCATGTTCAAGAGTTTGACGAATGAGACGCCGATGAAATGAAACCCGAGAAGATTGACCAATTTGAGGATAATTGGACTTCTAGCAACCTAAGATGAATATGCAAACAAGTGACGAATTTGGGTTCATATTAGCCTTTTGAGACACCATTAGTGAATTTTGGTAGGAGTGCGCCCTTGGAGGATGATGAGTGAATCTTTTTTAAGGAAGCTAGTTTTTCCATAGAACACCACCATTTATGTGTCAACTAAACATGTGTCAAAAGAGAGAGTAGTTGATGAAAAGTTTTAAGCTTTTAGCATTGTTTAGACTTGCTTTTATCACTTGGTGTTGGTTGCCCAATATGTTTGCAGGTGTATACAATTTTACCGAAGTAAATAAGTGGTAAATACCCGTTATTGTTTCTTGAAGGACTTTTATTGTATGATTCACTAATTAGTATTCAAGATTCCGATGATAGAACACAAATAGAGTTTTTGATTTTGTAAGTAAACTAACTAATATTATACATTGTGGATTATAAAATTTCTGATACCGGAAGATAAGTTAAGATAATTGATTCCCTTAACACGTGTATATTGGTAACAAAACAAAGTATATTTTACTTACCATTAATTCAATGATAACTGGATTTTCTCAAAATTACTATGGTATTGATTTTGCAATCAAAGTAACATATGGTTATGTCAAATATAACTTCTAGAATATAATTAAACACTAATTTTATAAGGCTATGCAAGGTATACGTGTACTATTATGAAAAGTAACATTAGTAGATTTAATTATGCACCACTCAAGTTTCGTGTCACTTGGCTATAAGCCTCAACTCCAATACTTACTAGAGTTGCCCCAACCATTACAAATATTAAATGTAAAAATCTACTGGAATGGATAAATAATTTTCTTGAATGAATATACTATAAAATTGCATGGAATACCTTTTATCAAAACACCATCAATCACATATTAAGTTCCATGAAAATCCCAACTATATAAAAGTTTGTTCTTAATCAAAGTATCAGAACCATTCTAAGATAACAAACTCTTGTTCACAAATAACGGAGACAACCACAAAGTAGAGAAGTCTAGAAGATAAGAGAAAACAAAACCAATTGAATATCTTCAATGGTTGGATCTTCTTCTTGCATTGATGGCTCCTTCCTATTCTCTGTTTCGCTGCTTTTTATTCTAGTGTGTAACATATCTCTCTGCTAATCTACATTCCTATTTAAAAGTCTTTTTATTTTTTTAATATTTTAATGCAAAGTCAAGCGGATTTTATAATGAATAGACCTTCATAAAAGGACTTTTGTAGCTGCCTTTGGACTCTTTTTCTAGGCTATGTTGACCGGAGTTTATTAGAATCAAAGATCTTTTCATAGGCTTGGTTCAGTGTTGTTAAAGGCGCGATTAATGGCGCTTCGTGCTTAGGCGCAACGATTTGAAAATGTGCAATTTAAAGTGATTCTGAAATCGTCCAAAAGGCGCTCATGAAGCGCTAAAAGGTGCTAAAAGGCACTAAAAAGCTCTAAAAGGCACTAAAAAGCGTTATAAGGCGCTCATAACAGAAAGATACAGTAATACTAAAAAAAGGGTAAACGGAAAAAAAAACCCTAAAGTGTTTCACACAACAATTTAGCGTCTATCATAGGTCTCTCAACGGTCACTAAATCTCAGCCTCCATCTAAAAGTAAGCCGGAGATTGAGTTAGACAACAATAAAACTTTTGAATTAAAGAACCTTATCAATTAAAGCTTCATTATTGACATTATTATTATTTTATTTATGCTCTTTGTTATGTTTAAATGTTAATATTATGTTAAGTACCATTTTCTTGTTAAATTGGTGATTATCTTTTTTTGGGTAAAAAGGCGCGCGAGTAATGGCACTTTGTGATTTGCGTTTCAAATTTGGGTCTTGCACTTTTTTATAATCTGTACCTTAAACAACACTGGCTTGGTTTTTGTGGGAGGTTGAGTCGTCGAAACAGACTTGTAGAACTAAAAAAAGGGGCTAAACAGTGAAGACTGGAAAAGAAAAATCCAAAGTTCAATTAAAACTATCTCAAACTTCTACTGCTTTAGGTCCAATCTTTCTTTTTTTAGCTACTTGATACCTACAATAAAACATCAAAATTTGTTAAACAAAAATCCAGTTTATTACAAACCAACAAAGATATATGGACAATATTAAGATTCAGTACTCATGGATCAATGTCATTGTCATGTTGAAAGGTGTTAAGACGAGGTGGATAATTCAGTGAATAGTAAGGACTATAGAGCTGTGACCTCGTCAAGCATACTTGGCCAATCATAAGAATGGTAACCTGATTAGGAGCATTTGCGATTTTCCTCGGTGTTTGTTGAAAAGTTTAAGGTCTAGGATGTATGGGGTGGAGAACTCTGAACTTAGGACAGGCCCGCTCAGGGTCCATGGTGCCTCTAATGTACATGCTATATATGTAAATATGTACTTTATGAGCCATGGTAATTAGTATAAACTTTATGTTCTCTTCAATTCTATGAATGCAAATATTTTCCTTAACCACGAATTTCCTTTTACTTGCCATTTTTACATTTTTAGATGGTTGTTTACTTTGATTGGTTGCTATGCTGCTTGTACATGGTGGAACGTAACACGTGTTCAGCATAAGGCGCGCTTTATGTTAGAGAAGACATTGCATTATTAATTTTTTCATCTGTTCGATGTTACTTTGCATCTGTAAACTTAAGGAGTGGTTTGTAATATTGAGTTGGTTTTAGAATTGGAGAGCTCCTTGCCCATTTTGATTCAGTGTGCATTCTTTTAATGCTCTCTATTCATGCTTTAGGGGCAGTCCAAGGCGGATGATCTAATAAGCACTTGCTTTTGGGGCAGTCCACAGCGGATGATCTTATAGAGCACTGGCAAGTTTGAAAAGTCCTTTAAATTTGAGATTACCATACTAAGTATTCTACCTCAGTGTTTGTCTATGGTTTATTATAGCTAGGTTCTTATGACTAGATGATTAATATTGCACAATGTATACCCTATTAGAGTTAGATGTTCAAATAAGCTGTCGACCTTTTTTGTTATACAGATTACCTCTATAGAAGTCCCAAAAGTGTTGTTGCTTTATGGAACTCTTCGTGGTTAGGGATTAAAAAAAATGTATTTCCTTCACTTTTTGCTATTTCTTGATTGCTCCTGATCTTTATTGGTTGTGTTTGCCTGTGTGATGTGGTAGAAAGGTTAAATTTGTAACTTCACGTGTTCCAAGTGTAATCTTTATCAAATGTTTTTTGAGTTAACAATAGTCACATACAGGGAGGCGGAGCCATTTATAGGGGTGAGCAAAACCGAACCGAAACCGAAAAACCGAACCGAACCGGTGAATTTCGGTTTGGTTTGGTTTGAGTTTTTCTTAAAATTCCGGTTATTTCGGTTTTTTGGTTTTGACCGAAATAATATCGGTTTGGTTCGGTTTCTCTGGCTATCGGTTCGGTTAAAACCGAATTAACCGAAATATATATACTTTTAAATTATATTTTATATCATATAATATAATATTTCTATTACAGTATTAGTACTAAATCTATCGATTCTATCCCTAAAATCTAAAATCCTAACTGAAGTACTAGACTCCTACACGGCTACACCAACCGACCCAAACAATTGAAACAAAGCCGCCTTCGATTCGCTGCCTGCTGCTGTTCGTGTTCGATTTCATCTGGTATCAAAGATTCTAATTCCAAGTTCCATCACCCAACAGGTATCATTCACTTTAATTCTAATTTGGTCTTTATACGCGAGTCTATGCCATGACCCACGCCGAACTCTCTCTGCCAACAGTAGTAATTTGTAGTAGTTGCAATTGTTCAAATGATGTAGCTACTTGATCTTTATGCCAAATATTTTTAATGTTTAGTGCAACTAATAGTATTGATCAGTAGGAAATCCATATTAGTATCTTTAGGTTGATTTCAGCTATTATATCATTAAAAATTCAAGTTAATTTTAATTATTTTTTGTTTATTAAAGTCAGTACAAGTTAGTAAAATTTAGGAACTAACTAAATAGTTTGAGAAATATTAAATCATATACACATTACATTTTATATGTAAAATCAAATAAAGTATTACTATTATTATTATTATTATTATTATTATTATTATTATTATTATTATTATTATTATTATTATTATTATTATTATTATTATTATTATTATTATTATTATTATTATTATTATTATTATTNNNTATGAACAATATTAAATCTAGGATCGTGATATTTACAATATAATTATATGAATGTATATAGTATCTATGTTGGGTGGTGTTTTTGGGTAGGATTTTCAATGAGCGAGATTTAGTCCACCCTTAACTTTTAACTTGGCTAGGCCACTGGTCACGTACTATAGTCGATAATAGTAGTAAATTTGATATGGTTAGAGCATCTCCAATAGACTCTTTAAACAAGCTCTTAAATCAAACTATAAAGAGGATGCCAAACAATGAAGCTCCAACAAGCTCCTAATGGCTCTTAAAATCCTTAAGAGCCTCACCTCTCTCCTCTATTTTAAGAGCTACTACGTAGCTCTTAACTTTTTTTATTAATAAAATATTCACTTGCACATGTTTCAATTCACATACTCCCTCCATCCTATTTTAATAGTCCACTTTGCAAATTTCACACATATTAATAAATAGAAAATGTAATATTCTTTTTCTCGTTTTCACACAACAATACAACTTAGATTTTACACATTATATTAATTGCACGTAGTTCAAAGGTAAATAAGTCTATATAACACAAAAGTCATAAAATACTGTGCATTTTCAATTTCTATGCAAGAATATTTATGAGGAGGGTCTTGTTACTTAATTTAGTCAATATTGAAACTATAAAACTTGCATGGGTTAAAGAACATGACAAATATTGTGAGAATTTTTTCTTTTGCAAAGTGGACTATTAAAATGGGATGGAGGGAGTATTTGTTATAGTGCATTTGAAATATGAATAAAATATATGTTAGGAGGCAAGATAAAGAGTATTGTTGAAGTTGACATTAAAATTTATGTCTTAACTTGCTAGGAGTCATATTATTTATACTATATTTAAGAGCCGACTAGGAGACTGTTGGAGATGCTCTTAGTGTACAGTATGTATCTGTGAGCAGGTTTGGGTTTACTAACCCTTGCCAGAAGCAAGTTCAGGTTGAAATTCTTTATGTAAATGTGTTCTAGGAACGATGTCATGAATTGCTAGAGCGAATATGGATCCGCATGCCTGGAATGTAAATGTGTAATTTAGTTAGGATAGTCCATGACTGGAGAACAGACTAAGAACAAAGTAACGGTTTTGGGTATATAATTTTCAACTTATATTGCGTAGACTTCTGGCTTATTGGTTGTTCACTACTTTGCAACTCATTTTTAACCTTTTAGGTTGGCTAAACATGATCAAATCAAACACCAAACCAGAAGCGGATATGTTGTGGAATTATATATGGGAGTTGGGTAAATCTGTGACATTAATTTCTTTTCTTCACTTTGTTATGCAGGTTGCACATCTTTACTAGAGCAGATAAACACCCAACAATATTTGTACAGGGTTACACCATGAGTGGTAGGAAACGCAAATCTCTATGGGATAGCAAGGAGGACACTGAGGTTTCTGCTGAATTTGGTAAAAACGATGCTAGGCATGGACGAGAAATTCATCCTAGTCATCATGCAAAATGGTCAGAGTTGGAGACCAAGAATGCATTAAATTCTAATAATGGTTCAAGGTGGTCTTCTTCTGAAATATGGCAAGACAACAATGGCCGTAGAGACTATAATGAAATGCCAAGAACTGACAGGGCCGCTGTTGGGGCTAAAGGCTACAGTAGATCTCCTGGCTTTAATGAGAGAGGAAAACAAAATCATAGCCCTCCTCCAGAAATTTATTGGAGCCAATCACGCAGGTTTGCAATTTTTTTGTAATGAACAGCTTTTTATTATAATTATTAGTGTTTTTTGGAATGAAACTTCACACTTAAAGATGCCAGACAGTTCATGTTATATCAGATTAATTTTATTTGGGTCCGCTGCGTTGCTCACAACAATCCTAAGTTATATACTCTCATGCTCCAAGTGAATCTTCAGATAGTTCCTACAATTTCAATAAAAAATGTTGTCTGTATTTCAATAGTTTTAGTGACTTGTTTTACGTTATAATTTATGTAAACTTAGATTTATTTTTGAAGTTGCCTTCCGTTGAATTTCAGGTACCAGAGGAGTAGAAGCAGAAGCCGGAGCAAAGGAAGAGCTGGGAGCAGGAGCAGAAGCAGGGATAGGGACAGAGGAATAGACAAGGATACGGATGGTATCCGGAGCTGGAGCAGTGGAAAGGACAGAGATGTGGACAAGGATACACATGGTATCCGCAGCTGGAGCAGGGGAAGGGACAGAGATATGGACAAGGATACAGATGATATCCGGAGCAGGGGAAGGGACAGGGATACGAATGATATCCGGAGCTGGAGCAGGGGAAGGGACAGAGATATGGACAGGGACATGGATGGTATACCAAGCTGGAGCAGAGGAAGGGACAGAGATATGGACAAGGACAGGGATACTAATCGGAGTAGGAGCTCACTCTCTGATCATAGACGTGAACACAATGGAATTGGTGATGGAAAAAGTGGGGCCAGAGCATCATCTCAGATATGCAGAGATTTTTCTCTTGGAATGTGCAGACGAGGCGATCAATGCAGATTCCTTCACGAGGACAATCTTAATCTTAGGGATGATTTTAAACCAGAAAGAGAAAGAGCAGAAAGATTGAGAGGTAGACATGAAAGTAGTGAAGCTTTCTCTGCTGATAATGAAAGGCTTAGGTATCGGACACTTGATAAGGTTTCCAACTACGACAGAAGCAATAGGAGTTCTTCTTTTGACCATGATCACAGGCGCCAGCCGCATAAGAATGGTAACATTCCTTGCAAATATTTTGCAATGGGAAGATGTCACAGGGATGATTGCAGGTTCTCTCATGACCATCCAGGAGGTGGCGGCGTAAAAGAAAGAGTGCAGTATGATAGGTACGCGCAGCATCCAGATGACGAGATTAAATGTAGGAATGGTCCAAAGTGGGGTGATGCAAATGGTGTCTCAGATATGAATAGCAATGACTGGAACGACCGTGATACCGGAAAGATGAGTAACACTGACAGAACTCATAAAACACAGGCTTATGGTAGGCTGGATCAAGATATGAAAGATGAGAACATATCATGGGATGGTCCCAAATGGACTGATGTTACTGGTGTGTCTGATATTGCCAGACCCAGTCAATGGATTGACAGTAATGCCGGGAGTGTTAATTTTCCCGAGACGAGAAGTGCAGGGATAAAGACTGATGAAAGGTGTGGCAACAGCATGGATCACATGATGTGGAGCAGAACACAGAATGGCAGTAATATGGCAAATGTAGACACCTTTATATCAACACATGTTGCAACATTTGACAGAGAGGTTTGGGTCGATGCCCAAGGTTCCCATATTCAGACTGCAGATAGCCCATCTTTGCAGACTTGTGACAAAACAATTGAAGGAGTATCAACCCAGCAGCTGATCAACAATGTTGGGCACCCTTTAGTCTCTGAAACTTCTCATGTTCAACATCATGATAGCAATAGAGGAAATAATATTATGTCGAATGATAATTCTAATGCACTGAAGGGGGTGAGCATATCTGGGAACACTAAGCAGTTGCTTGTACCTGAGCAAATCTTCAACCAGAAGAGTGGTAATTCAGTTTCAATGCCTTTTAATCTTCATGAAACTGATCAAAGGAATGTCATCCCTGTGAGTCCTTTAACAGGACCTGACACTGATCCGAACAGGTCAGATAAACAGCTATTATATCCAAATCAACAAGATGGGTCCAAGGATCGTTTTGAGGAATTTACCAACAAACAAAAGGTATTGGATCCTGAAGTACCCCAAGTAGATCCTGGTATTCCCCAAAATGAAATGACCAGTTACCAGGTTGCAGCAATCACTAATCTTTCTGCATCTCTGAATGAGATATTCAGCAACGGGAAACAGCTTCCGGAACTTTATGCTGTATTCAACTCTAAAAATTCCACATCCCTTTCTTGTTCTGCAACTGACAATTCCCCTGTAGCTTTGACAGTAGGTCAACCCAATCAAACGACCGAGTTCCAAGGACAGCATGTGCCCATAGGTGATTCCATTGAACCGGGCAAGCATGGAAAAACTGATGAAGCATCTGAACAGGAAAATCATGCCAGTGACAATAAACTTTTTGAGGAGAATAAGCTAATGCCATTCGAGCACCTCCCTCGTTCATCTACTGATAGGATAAGTAAGGGTGATAACAATAATAAACATTATGAACTGGGCGAGCCAAAGCCCCTGGATCAGTTTCTTTTGTCATCCACTGATGGTCCTGACTCTGGCAAAACTGAGAAGGTATGCAGTCCGGTGAAAGCATGTCAGGTTAGTTCTACAGTTAAGCTGTTAGAGCCAGATATAAATCTAGAAGCCCATCAAAACTTGAGCTTAAAATCTCAGAATTGCAAGACAGAAGAAGATATTCCATCTGATAATACTAATCTAGAAGGTCGGGTTAGAGAGGGCAATACTGGCAAGGATGAGAAAGAAATGCGGGTTTTCAAAGTTGCACTTGTGGAGTTTGTTAAGGAGATTCTAAAGCCCACATGGAAGGAAGGTCAAATGAGCAGGGAAGTCCACAAATCTATTGTGAAAAAGGTAGTAGATAAGGTGACAGGTACGATTCAAGCAGTCCATGTCCCTAAAACACAAGAGAAAGTTGATCAATATCTTGCATGTTCTAAACCCAAGCTTGCCAAACTTGTACAGGTCAGATTTATTTGTGATTTTTCTGTTGTTAGAATAGTTGTTCTTTCTGATATTTAGTAAACTTTACATGCTGCTGTGCCGGTTTATACCATCATTTCAGTTAATTTTAAAGCTTCAGCGTGGTTTGTCGATCACATGTTTTTTCTTAATTGTGGAATTTACATCCTAATGAATGTTTCTAATATAAAAGACAGTCACATCTTGTAGATTGATTTAAGAAAGTACATCTCCATGGGAATATCTTGGGTTGTAAAAATGTTTTAAATTGCTCAGTTTATAATACGTTGCTCAAAAGTCCTACTCTTCTTTGCAGGCCTACACAGAGAGACTATTGAAGAGTTGAAAGAGGTGATTGAACTACTTTGGCATTACTGACGTTTCTTGTACCAGAAATAGGCAGGAGCTTATTCTTCATCATGAAGTTTTTAGAGATCAGCTAGCTTTTTAATGTTCTAGAAATACACTTTTCTGTTTGTTCTTTGCTTCACGTGTTTGGTGACGAAGTACATGATAGTTACTGCTTATTACCTTGTCTTTGTAGATAACTAGATATTATTCATAACGGGACAGTCTAAAAACTCCCTCAGATGCTTTGTTATCTTATAACGCGGAGTATAAGGATTTTGTCTATTTTAGACAATATTGTGTTTAATTTTTCCTAGTGTCTCTACAGAGAGATGGGACTTAGGAGACTGGTACCTTCCATCGTTTTAGTTTTGGTATTCGACGATAACAGAAATGCAGTGGAACATTTTTCCTTTTTTAAATTTTGTTGAAGCCATGCCCATTATGCAACTGCTTCGGTCAGTGCTGCTTCTGGCTAATTACCAGAGGGAGGCTGTGCTCTTTTAGAATGAATGCCCTGCATGTAGTTGGTGGATTACATATGTAAAATTTACATACTGATCTATTAATATCTATAAAATTATTACTATAAAATGGCAAATCACATACCTATTCACTTTAATAAATGTGAGAAGGATGCTGTAATTTATTTTTCAAGACTTTTTATTAAATTATTTAAATGCAAATGGGCCATTTAGGGTAGCACAGGCCACAGAGTCAACTTGAGGGGAAACATTGAACATTAAGCCAAATTACACGGAGAGTACGTAACACTCAAAATAATTATAAAAAATATTTTACTTCCTCTGTTTAAAGATAGTAATTCACTTTTTAAAAAAGATTTTTTTTTTTTTTAAATTTGTTTTCCACTTCAATTCAATATAAATTTTTAATAATATTCTCTAATTTATATTTTAAAATTAACTCTATTTCACGTCTTCTAATTTATAAATCTAAAATGAACTCTATTTCACACACTATATTCAATTACTGTGATGAATACTAATATAAATAATTTTATTAACATTAAATTTTCTTAAAATGCATGATTTTCTGAAATAGACAATTATTTTGAAGCGGATAAAATATATAATTTCAGATTATAGATAAATAAAGTACACGCACTCTAGAAATAATAATCATTATTACAGAGCGGAAATTATTATAAATAACTTAACATTTCAGGAAAGAGGTAGATAAATAAAAATGACACGCAGACAAAAGTACAACGTAGATACTAAATACTTCAGTAACAAGTATATGATTCTACAACAAGGAAAGTTAGCTGAATATTCTTTATATTTGACTTGAATATATATTCACACACTTGATGAGGTTTAGAAAAAAACAAGAGATTGTTGTTTTTGGTACTAAAATCATGAGGCCTGTATGATCCATGATGACCACATCATGTTGATAATCGCCTGTTTGAAAGCGACAGATTTTTTTATAAATTAAATTTCCTATTATTATTATTTGTACGTTTCTTCTTTCCTCTGCCTTGGCAATCTCATCAAATAACAACTTGACCTGGTTTTCATTTCTTCAAATTTTGCTTGTTATCTTTAACTGCTGTTAGGTGATGGAAAGCAGGAGGAGAGAGGCAGAGATTGAAAGATTGCCTGTAGACCTCTTGTCCCATATTCTTGTTTTCATCACTTGCTTCAAAGATTTAGCTCAGTAAGTTATTTTTTTCCAAGACTTATTTTTCTTTCTTGTGTGAGTTTTTTCATTTTGATGAAATATTCAGATACGGAAGCAGATATATTTGTTCGTTCAAATACAAACTAATTTAGCGTACAAGTTTTTAAAGTTTGCGCGGGTGGCTTAGACGGGTGATTTTGTACTACCGTGACGATGATTTGTACTACTGTTGCTGATAATTTGTGGTTTTGAAATTTTTTTTGTGATTGTAGAGCAAGCAGGGTATGCAAGAAATGGAGAGAAGGGGTGAAGAGATCTCTTGGTCATAGGGAGAAGCTGAGTTTCGCTGGTTGGAAAATGGACGATGATTCCACTACTCGGATTCTTCTTCATGCTTATTCTCTCAAGGAGTTGGACATGTATGTACAATGCTTTCTCTCTTTAAGTATTGATTGTGATTCTGATTACCTAAAAATAATTGCTTTGTGTTTTTTTTAACCAATGAACATGACCACTTAAGTCTTTGTTATTAACACAATCTACATTATAGAGATGAAAACTTGACCAACTATATGAATCAAAACAACATCACTGGTAATTGAATTTGAATTTGTGAGTTTGATGTTATTTACATTATTTTGTGGCGCTCTTTTTGCTTTTATTGAGTTTAAGTCAACTGTAATGAAGCTATGTTCAAGCAATGATGTTGAAATAATTAATGGAAGTGTTTGCTCAAGAGGAAGATAGAGAAAATTTTACATAAGTTTATAACAATGTCAATGACCCTTGCGAAGAAATAAAGCGTATAATCATACAAGGGCTGAGTATTGAAATGGCTCGTTCCACTGTAATTCAGTATTTTCTTTATAGTTTCAAATATAATGGGTTTTAAAATGTGATCTGTCCCTTCAGTTCAAAGAGCAGGTGGGGTTGCCGGATAACTGACAAAGGCCTGTACGAAATATCACAAGCAAAATGCCTTGGCAATCTGTCCTCGATTTCCTTATGGGGTATGACAGAAATCTCTGACAATGGTATTCGTCAACTGGTGAGCAGATCCGTATATTCAGATTTTTTTTTAAAAAAAAAATCATTTTTCACATGAGAATGAGGTTTAAATTGTTCTATTATGTCTATTCAATTGTTTGGATTGCTCAGTTCATTCAGATTTTTATGATATTGTACCCCTGCTTTGGTGTTTGAAGATATGTTGAAGCAGAGGATCATATAATTTTCGAAACTGTTTATAGATGTGGGTTCTATGTTTCTGAATTTAAAGCATCAGGGTTCGAAATGTTAAAATGATGACAAAAAAAATTGTGCAATAAAAACTTTGATTTTTTAAATGCATCAAGAAATTTGGAATATTATGGAGTTTCTGTAGTAAGTAAGTAATTACTTGGCTGTTGATTGCATATCTGTTTAGTGTAAAAATCTGTGGTCATGTTTGGACTCGGATATTATGTTTTTCTCATTCTGTTTGCTCTACTGTGGAAAGAGTACTATTCATATTTCTGATGACCTATATCTGCCAACAGGTATCGGGAGCAACTTCCTTGCAACATCTCAACATTGGGGGTACATTCATAACAGATGAATCTTTGTTTGCCATTGCAAACAGCTGTCCTCATTTGAAGGTAAGCTTCTACGAGGATACAGATTGCAGATTTTACTGTTATCATATATTTAACAGCATACTGTTACGCGAATCTGTTATGCTTGCAGTACTATTATGAATTTTCATTTTTTCTGCACATTACTTTCGCTGTTTTAGTAAAATCAGCAAGAAATAAATTTTATTTTGGAATCTTTATTTACCAGTCTATAAACCTATGGTGTTGCCGTCACGTTACTGAGCATGGACTACTGGTTCTTGTAAATAAATGTCACAAACTTGAGTCTATCAATGTCTGGGGTATGAGGGTTCCCATGGAGTGCTTCATTTGTTTGGTCAACATTAGCCCAGCTCTTCATCTACAACCTGAGGGCCTGTTACCGCTTGCAGAAAGGGCTTCTTTGTTGCCTGTTTTTTAAGAAACCATTGCTGGTTCCACAAAAACAACAATTTGTTAAGTTATAAATTAGTGCAGGTAGTGTGTAAGATGTATCTCAAAATAATCACTCCATACCTGTATCTATCAATAATCAATCCATCTTTGTATTGTTACTCAAAATTCTTCTGTACTGATTCTTTCTGTGAATGTTATATATGCGTTCAAGATTCAACACTTTGCTTGATAATAAAGCCATCTAGAAAAGGTTTCCCCTGCCCGATTAGTCGTGATATTTTTAGATCTAAATATTCAATATTGTAATAACTTTTCTATCAGTTCAATGTTGGAAGTGAGAATTGAAGCATAATCTTCTTCTAATTAAGAATCAGGCTTCAAATTCAGTTTCAAGTGTACAATGACAGCCAAGTTGATGCCGCGGTCATCAAGAATCTCGGTTTTGTTTTCCAGAAAGGCATAGTGGCCCTGCTTGTTCCTTGTTTGCCTTCCATCTCGATGTAATATTTCCATATTAATGATAGAAACTTATGCTACCATCCATACAAAATGAAAATAAACAAAAACTATATTCAAATATTCAAATTTTCAGTGTTCAAGTTGTAAAAACACTTGTTTATGGTTGATCAAAACCATGCCAAGTAGCCCATGGTGCAAGCTTAATGTCCCCTAGGCGAGGATTTTTCCGTTGTAAAATGACCGAAGGAATCTTGAGATCACGAGAATAATCTTGATTGTAGCTGATATAAGTATCTTGATTGATGTAAACGTCAGAAATATTGCTTATCCAAGACATATGCTCACCTGATTCTCTGGATAGATTCAGACGAGGGCATCCTTTGATAAACAAAATGCGTAATGCTGTAAGCTGATGAATCCCTAGTGGTAAAGTTTCCAAATTAGAACAATTCACAAGTTTGAGCTTTAAAAGTGATGTACAATTCTCCAACCACTGTGGTAATGCCAGCAAAGAAGGGCATTGCTGTATAAGCATGTATCTCAAAGTTGTACCTTGTTGAAACTCACATGGCAACTCTCTCAATTTGGGAAGTCCTCGTATAACCAGAGACTGAAGCATTTTTAGGCCTTTCACTGTTTCTCCATTTAACGTCCCGAACATTTCACAATCCATTATCCAGAGTTTCTCCAGGGAAGTAAGGTGACTCATATTTTGCGGGAGAGAAATCAGAGCTGGACATTGAATAATATATAGTGCGCGGAGTGCAGTAAGGTATTTCATTTCTTGAGACAACGATTCCAAATTACAACATCTTGAGACGGACAAAGATTGAAGTGCACATAAGCCTTTTAAACAGTTCTTTGGTAAACATTCCGTTGTTGAAGTTAGATATAAATGTCTAAGACTACAGAGATTACCAAAGTCTCTTGGCAAATCCTGGAGCTGAACACAACCCAATAGATACAAAGTCTGCAAATTTAGCAGATTACATATAGACTTGGGCAGTTTACGAATTGTATGATTACCATAGAGAGAAAGGTACCTCAAATGTGCTAAGTTACCGATGGATTTAGGTAACCTTTCGAAATCTGATTCACTCAAATCAAGTACGCGTAAACACTCAAAAGTACTTACTAGTATCTCAAGAAACGGTTGGCTAATAGGTCCAACTTTGAAGGAGAAAGAAAATGAACGTACCTTCTTCCTAAGGAGAAGCAATCCTGGGAATTTTTTATCCATCAAATTTTCCTCGCAAAACAATAGATGGCGCACTCTTTTCGAAATGGACTTGGTATCGAAGTTGACATACGAAAACAATGTTCCCGCCACAGACCTTGCAAGATCATGCACAAGATCGTGCATTCTACATGTTAATACTTCACCGTCAAAAGCTTCTTCCACATCCTGAAAAAATGACCTTGATAACAGCTCGTTGAAATATTCATTCCCAATTTCTTCCAAGAGCCGACTATCCTCTGATTGTACAAATCCTTGTGCAATCCAGAGGTTAATCAGCTCCTCTCTTGGTATATGATAATCCTTTGGGAATATCGAGCAGTAGGAAAAACATTGTTTCAAGCTTGATCGCATTTGATCATAACTTAACCTCAAGATAGGTAAAATATCGTTCTCTTTCTGGGAAATATTTAGTATGTCATTGTCTTTTATATAAAGCCAATCACGTTCTTCAGTTTTTGTGCACAATAAGCTACCCAAAGTTCGCACTGCCAGAGGGATTCCACCGCACTTATTCACAATTGCCTTGCCAATCTCCAGGAGCTCTGGTTTTGCATTTTCTTGTCCTTCTTTAAATGCACATTTCACAAATATTGACAGGCATTCATCATTTGATAGACACTCTAACTCATAAGGTGCACTTGTGCCCATGATTGAGGCAACAACTTTGTTACGAGTAGTGACAATAATCCTACTTCCTTCTGCAGCACAAGTTAACAAATCTCGCAAATCAAGCCATCGTTTAGGATCTTCGTTCCAAACATCATCCAGAACAAGTAGAAACTTCCTAGACATCAATTCATCACGAAGACGTATTTGTAGCTGATCGAGGTCCAAGTGAGTGTTATCAGCACCGGTGGCAGCCCTTATGATTCTCTCTGTCAACATCTTGAGATCAAACTCTTCTGGTATATACACCCAGATTCTTTTTTCAAAATTCTCAACTATCCTTTGATCATTATAAACAAGCTTAGCTAGTGTTGTCTTTCCAAGTCCACCAAGTCCAACTATGGAAAGAACAGATATATTCCTAAGCATGTTGGAGGCTAGTAAAAGAGAAACAATATGCTCCTTATCAAGGTCTCTCCCTATAACATCTGAGGCAAGTACAAAAGAATGTGTTTGTTCTCTCATTCTATTTGTTACTTTGGCATCTAAAAATCTCTCAGTGAAACTAAAGTTCTTTCTGTCTGCAGCAATATTTTCCATTCTTTCTCTCAACTTTTTTATTTTTTGAGTCATAGAAACACGAAACAGAAGAGTATTCGATCTTGAAAAGAACTTACCAACTTTATTATGCTTTTTATCATTGCTACTCATTTCCTGTCGTAAAGCTTCTGTCACAAAATTATCTAGCACATCGTCTGCATCATAAAGAAGTTCGTTAAGTTTTTCTAACCAATCCTTCACTTGTTGGCTCTTAGCTTGTTGTTCGTCAGCATCTAAAAGTACTGCTTTGATTGCTGATAGAGTGATTTCCAGCCTGTTGAGCTCTTTCTCCATGCCCCATAAAAGACTAGTACCAGTCACAGAAAGAGTGGCTAGCTTGCCTAAAATTTGTCCTGCAATTTGAAACAGAAATGTTTCTGCCATACTTTCTTCTTGAATGAGTGTTGAGTTTTTCACTTAATACAAGAACCAATATTCAAAACTGATACTAGTGAAAAATATTTGATAGGAGCCTTAGCTGGTGGAAGAAAAGTCAGGATCAGGAAACTGGTAGCCACTTACATTCCGGGGCCTAAGGTAAGGGCTGGGGATAATATGTTACTACAACTACAAGCCTAAAGACTTTCGAGTCAACTCTTGTTTTAACCTGGAGTCTGGAGAGCTACTAATAAGGTGACAAGTTACACATAGGACGGATCCAGAACTGCTAAGGTGTACAAATTTGTAGGAAAAATAAGAAAAAGATTCAAAATTGGATTATGGTTTCGAATATATTACACTGGGCTCAACTTAAAAAGTTTACGTCACTACCCCACCCGTAATTAGTGACTCTTTTTGAATTTTGAATAGTTAGCTCTACTAAAATTTCATTGAAAATTTATATATTTTACATAATTGAAAAAAATATATATAAATATTATCTAAAAGTATATTTTATCTATTTTAAAATATAAATTTGGAACTCGAATAATTCTTTATTTAATTCATGATCTTTTGGGTACTTGTGGTGGGCTTGTGATTTGGATGCATTTGAGTCAGAATGCTTCGATTTATTTCAGACTCAAAATCGGGACTTGACCCGATTTCAAAAAAGACTCGGGACTTGACCCGATTTCAAAAAAGACTCGGGATTTGACCCCAATTATCACATATGGTATCAGAGCCGATTCTTGAAAGCTTGATGCGTCAAGTTGCCAGAGGTGGGGACACGAAGGGTGGTGGTATTATCCCGCAATGGCAAGAGGTCCGGAGGTGGGGACACAAAACCAGCCGGTATTATCCCATAATGGTTAGGAGGTACGATCTTAGACCTGTGGGCTGTCCGTTCAGGTCTGACGAGGACGTCAGGAGTTTAAGTGGGGGAGTTCGTAACACCCCTATCCCATATCGAGGAGATTCAGGACTTCTGTTCAGTTTATAAGGAAAAGTACTACTACTAAGTGTACCAACAAATCATGATCTTTTGGGGGCTTATGGTGGGCTTGTGGTTTATCCAAGTTAGCTGCATTTGTGTCAGAAGGTTTCGGCTTATTTCGGACTCGAAATCGGGACTTGACTCGATTTTCGAAAAAGGTTTGGAATTTGACCAGGGTTGTTACAATAAGAGTATTGTTAGGGGGCCAAAATTGGGTCCAAAAAATAGTTTTGAAATGATGTGGTATAGGTGATGTGTCAATTTGGGCCGTTTTGATTCGTTAAATTGATGTGAATGCATGGGGGTCCATCTTATGTAATTACATGATTACCAATCAGAATATGTCACGTGACATTTTGGAACCATTTTGGGATCCAATTTTGGGTGCCTAGCGTTTCTCAAGCTATAATTACCTTTTGTTGAAATGGTCATTTCACAAAGCAAAACAGGGAAGATGAATTTAATGATCTCTACGTAACTCTTGATGCTAGCTACAATGCTCATATTTACTCGAACAGTAGAACACAATGTATATAGAAAATGGTTTATGGAGCCAAACAAATGAACAATGTTCAGTTATATAAAACATTAATTTTAAAAAGGGAAAATTAATCGACACTTAAACTATTCAGATTTTATTATCTAGGTTCCTAAACTAAAGATTCCGCATTTCTGAATCTAACTTCGTTTACTTGTAAGCTAATCGATATCAATGAAGAAGATGATATAAGCTGTATAAATCTCCATTAACAAACAAGCTCTGTATATTTACATATTGTATGAAGAAAATGAAGATACTGATCTAACTAGCTAACAAACTGCACCAACTATTCTATTTTATATATACAACATAGAGAATACAAACTTTGTTATGTTAGCTGTCACCAGAAGTGAAATAATGGAAAGTTTTGGAAAGTAATGGAAAATGTTTGTGACATCACTATGACAGCAGCATGACTGCATTAACCTGGATTACCAATATTCCCCCTTAAGTTGGAGGATGGAAGAGAAATTGAGTCTGACATGCCCAACTTGGACAAAAGTTCTCTGAAATGAGGAGAATGAACAACCTTAGTAAGAACATCAGCTTGGTGATGAGTTGGTAAGTAAGATAATTGAATAAGACCCTCAAGAACTTTGTCACGGGTAAAGTGACAGTTAAGTTCAATATGCTTAGTCCGTTCGTGGAACACTGGATTCTTAGTAAAGAGCTGATATGTTGTTGCAATGAAGTGTAATGGGAGTTAAATATAGAACACCAAGTTCTTGTAATAATCGAACAAGCCATGTAATATTAGATGTTGTCGAGACCATTGCTCGATATTCAGCATCAGAAGAAGATCGAGACATTGTACCTTGCTTCTTAGATTTCCAAGAAACAGGAGAATCACTAAATAAAACAACATAACTGGTGATGAATCTTCCTGTGTCAGGACATGATCCCCAATCGGAATCAGAAAAAGCTTGAACTTTAAGTGTATTAGAAGCCTTGAGTACAATACCTTGTCCTGAAGAATGTGAATCATAACACAAAATGTGATGTAAAGCTTACAGATGTGGTAGCCTTGGGCCTGCATAAACTGGCTCAGAGTTTGAACATATGACAGATCAGGTTGAGTATTACTCAGGTAGTTGAGTTTACCTACTAAAGACCTATAGTGTTTAGGATCATCAAGTAAAAAACCATCAGTCATATTGAGTTTCAAATTCAAAGGGAGAGGAGTAACAACTGACTTTGAAAGCTCAAGTTGGAAATCCTTAAGTAAATCACCAGTGAACTTTTGTTGTGTCAAAAAAATGCTTTCCTGAACATAACCCACTTCAATGCCTAAAAAATAATATAGTATGTCAAGGTTTTTAATACTAAAGACACGATCCAAGTGAGATTTTAAAGCATCAATCTCTACTGTATCATCCATGTGACAATAATATCGTCAACATAAACAGCCACAATAGTTGTGTGACCTTCAGTGGTTTTCAGAAATAAATTGTAATCATGTTTGGACTGTTTGTAACCTTGAAAAATTAACTCTTGAAGCAATTTAGCAAACCACTCACGAGAAGCCTGTTTTCGGCCATACAAAGACTTCTTTAGACGATAAACTTGATTAGGTTTATGTGGTACACCATCATGGACTTTTATATAAACTTCTTCTTGCAATTTCGTGTAAAAATGCGGTATTCACGTCTAACTGAAATAGCTTCCAATTACGAGTAGCAGTTAAAGAAATCAAGCAACGAAAATTGGTCATTTTAATAACTGGAAAGAATGTCTCATCAAAATCAACCCCATATTTTTTATTAAAGTCCTTTGTTATTAAACGAGCTTTGCATCTTCCAAAAGATCCATCTGCTTTCAGTTTAATTTTAAAAACCCATTTATTGTTTATAGGTTTCTTACCTGCTGGTAGATCAACCAAATCCCAGGTATTGTTAGCTTCCAAAGCTTCAAGTTCTTTATTTATAACTTCAAGCATAAGGAGTGTTGAGAGGCCTCTTTGTAATTCTTAAGTTCAACAAGAACAGAAGTTTGTGACAGAAAAGCTTTATAAGAATTTGAAAAAGACTCATATCTAACTAAGTTACACCAATGTGGTGGATTTGTTAAACGAGAGAGGTTACACTGATATGATTCTAAGTAAGAGGAAGGTTTTCAAATTCTGGTAGAACATCTAACAGGATCAAAATCAGAAATAGCAGAAGAACTATCAGATGTAGGAGAAGAAATAGTAGAATAACCAGAAGTAGAATTATAAGAATCAGATGTAGAAGTAGTGTTATACAAATTAGGTGATTGGGAAATGTCATGTGTAATAGTAGGAATATTATCAATAACTTGAACATCAGAATAATCATAATCATCAAAAAATCAATACCAGTAGTAACATTTGATAAGAATATAGCAGACTGTTAAGGTTGAGATTTAGAATTTAATAAAATGTGAAATATAAAAATGATGCTCATGAAAAGAAACATCTCTAGAAATAACTATATGTCTAGTGTGTAAATCAAGAACTTTATAAGCTTTTTGAAAGGTGGATAGCCTTATAAAACACATGGTGTAGACCATAGATCAAACTTAGTTCTAGAGTTTTCAAGAGTACACACATAACACAAACATCTAAATACCCTTAGGTTATCTAGATTCAAGGTCTTACTGTATAACTTCTGAAAAGGAATTAAGTTGTCAATGCTCTTAAGAGGCATTTTATTAATCAAGTAACAAGCAGATAAGACACATTCACCCCAATAACTAGAGGGTAATTGAGATTGAAAAACAAGTGACCTGGATGTTTCCAAAAGGTGTCTATGCTTGCATTCTACTACCTTATTCTGTGAGGTGTATAGCTACAACTAGTTTGATGAATGACGCATTTGGCCTGATAAAGTTTCTGCAATGTACCTTCTTTGAGTTCCTTAGCATTATCAGATCTGATGCATTCCACTTTAGTATGAAACTAGAGCTCAACATGATTAAGAAACTGACTAATAACAGAAACCACATCAGACTTATATTTAATCAAGTGAATCCATGTATATTTACTAAGATCATCAACTATAGTCACAAATTGAGTATAACCATCATGGTTTGTAACCCTGTAAGGGCCCCATAGATCAACATGATTTGAAAAATAATAGTAGTTTTGATAGAACTAACAGGAAAATAACATCTGGTTTGCTTAGCTTTAGGACATACTTGACAGAAAACATCCAATTCAGCACAATCTTTGACCAAACAGGCTGGCCGAACTAGTTTAATTTGTGAAAACGGAAAATGATCCCGAAAGTTTGGATTTTTCTGTAATACCGAGATAAGTTGTTGACTTCTGAAAGAATTGAAGAGGAACATCACTATTAGATTCAGCAGGATGAACAGTATACAAGCCATTGTGCAGATCACCAAGATGAAGTGGAGGCTGATTCCTGAAAAAGGGCATGTAAGTAGCATTTTGTATCAGAAAATGAAGTGTAGATTGCATATCTTTACAAAGGTTGTGAACTCTTATCAACTTATACTTGAATTCAGGAACCAATAACACATGATGAAGTGTTATCTTGTCATTGAGTTTAACTGTTCCAGTATGAGTAACCTAAATTTGTCTACCATCAGGTATAGTTATGTGACTATCAGCATCAGTTATCATTGTGACATCTTCAAAATCTGACAAGGCATTACTAATATGGTCTGTAGCTCCACTATCTAGGAGCCACTCACAAGAAAATTGTGGCAGTAAACACACTTTACCTGCAAGCAAAGCATGACTTGCAATATCAGAAGACTTAGAATTTTGATCATTGAACCAAGACTTTATTTATTGATGAGCTCAAGAAGTTGATTATACTGCAACATAGAGACAAATGCTGAAAGATCTTTCTTAGAATGTTTAGAATCATTTTGAGTAGTAGTAATAGTAGTAATAAATTTTATTTCTTTGTTATTTTTAAAACCAAGTGGATATCCATGTAGCTTAAAACACCTATTATTATTGTGCCCTGCTATCTTGCAGTGAGTACAGAAATAATTGTTCCCAGATTTATGTGCAGGTTTCTTATTAGAGCTATTAAATCCTTGTTTCTGAAAATTTCATGTGTTACGAAACTTAGATATCCAAGAAAAATTCATTCTCTTTTCTGCAACAAATACATGGTTATCAATCTGAGCACTAGTTGTCTAACAAAAATCTTTGTGATTCTCCTCCCAAGCAACCATTCGACATATTTGATTGAGATCATGCAAATGAATCATCATCAAAATATTAGCTCTAATAATTGAAAATTGATCATTCAACTTCATCAAGAACTGCAATACTCTACCATTCTGTTGCATCTGCCTAAATCTCATTGATAAACACATGTACAAGTTGGCAATGGATCCACATCATCAATAAAATCCCACACAGTTTTAATTTGAGTATAAACTCATATACATACTGTTGTCCTTTCTTCATTTCTGATAACTTTTGTTTTAACGAAAAAACTTGAGTGATGGAGGTATATCCAAAATGATTCTCAAGATCTAACCAAATTGAACTTGCTGCTTTCAGAAACAACACACTTCGAGCAATACACTCATCCAGATTAAACAAAAACCAAGATATCACTTAATCGTTACATCACTACACCATAAATGGCATACAACAACGTTTTTTATGGTGTAGCCATCAAAAGTAGTGCAATATAATACATAATTTTGCACAAGTCTCATCAATTGCAACATGTTAAATATGGTGTTGCTTTTCTTCCCAAAAGTGTTGCAAGTTGCAACACTATTAGTCAATGTTGTTATCTTACTTCACATTTGCAACACTTTGTGTAAGTATTACAAATTTAATCAAATAAAAAAATAGCTCAATTTTCCAAGTGAAATATTTTGGGCGGTCTTACTTCCCTCCTCCACCCACTCACATTTCTAATGTAATATTTTCAATCCTACTTTCCCACTTTCATTCATTTCCCGTATTCCCCCCTTTCATTCACTCCCTCCCCCCATCTCTTTCACTCCTATATTTTCACTCTCACAACTGTATACATCTCCTAATATTTTCACTCTCACATCTGTACACATCTCCTAATATTTTCACTCTAACACCTATATACATCTGGTAATATTTTCACGTCATGGATTTACATTACATCAATTTTGATTATGTGTGACTTGATTATTAATTAATAATTTTGGTTATTTTTGGTCGCCTACTGATTTATTAGCCATCAATTACCGATTACTTATACCCCATTACTCATTATTTAAAGTTTTTAGGATTGATTTAATTAAGGTTCAAAAGGGGATGTTTGTGTGTAGGGCACAATTTTTGTATAATTTTCTCTTTTATTTGTGCTCCATTAGTGATTACTACTGATTAAGCTTGGGTTCATAATTTAAGTGTTTAGGGTTTAGGTATATGTTGGGTATGTGGATATTGCTCTGTATAATTATAATTTGGTATTTTTTTATTGAAGCTCTGTATTTTTTTTTTGTGTGTGTGTGTGTGTATAATATGTGTGCTCTGTATAATTTTAGTATTTGGGTATTTGTGCTTCGTGTGCTCTGTGTATAATTTAATGTTTGTGTATTTTTGATTCGTGTTCATGCTCTATATCATTACCCACACTCTGTTTTTGTGTTGCAGTGTCTCTGTTTACCCATAACACAAAGTAATGGTGCTTGATTATTGAGAACTGGTTTTTATTGCTTAATTTTTAGCATTACCTTCTTTAAGTTATACCTTAGTTTTTAGTATTTAAATACATGCCTTCCTTTTTTTCTTCTTATTTAGATGGGTATGACACATGGATTACTGACCTTCCTGTATTCTTATCGGAACCAAAACCATTTTGGTGCTTATATGCTTATAATCATAGAATTTGGTTACTGAATTTGGCTAAAATTAGTTATTTATTCAACATTATACATGTAATCTTTTATAAAAGAAAAATGCTTAAGTATTAATGTTAATCTTTTGTTAATCTATTCTAAAGTTTGAGTGGATTTTTGGCGGGGAAAGCTTTGATCTTGCTAAGCTGGTTTAAGGTGCACTTGAAATATCCCCTAGTAACTAATTTATTCGTAATTTTGTGTCAATTTTGTGGAGTATAAAATACCTCCATTTTTATTAAGCTTTAATGTCTGGTTGCATGTGGTATATATAATTGAGGAAAATCAAGTGCAAAACTCTAAATTCTTCTTCTGAAAAGCTAATTTTAGGTAATTTCTAGATCATCGTTTGTCAAGCCAATTTCCAATATTGTACTAGTCAATTTATATTTTGCTATGTTCATTATAACTTACACCAACTGTTTATTAATTTCAAGTTTGTGCCTATTTACTATAAGTCTGTCCGATACTCGTGTGAATTTTTATTTACCATGTTTTTTCGCTATTTGTTTAAGTTTATAACTTTATCGGTTAAATAAGTTGTTTGCTTATGTTTATATATGAAAAATTGTCTAATTAACATAGTATTAGTCTTATTAAAATGATTAAATTGTTATACAAGTGAAGAATTGTGTTGCTAGTTTAGATTAAGTTCTACAAAGTATACCATCTTTGATATATAAAGGGTATAAGTAGAGTGCTCCTAGAATGATAAAGTAAATTTATTAATATATTCATCGATTATTTTATTTTGTTTGACAATATGCTCTGTCCTGAAATTTGATTATATTTGTAGTAATGGATGATCAAAGTGCTAATTGGTTAGTACTTCCAAAGTACACTGATGAATACGTTAATGGGGTAAAGGCTTTTATATGAAATGCGTTTGCCAAATATGCGATTGAAAAAGAAATCAGGTGCCCCTGTAAAAATTGTAATAATATATATTGGCACGCGGAAGGTGCTATCTTTGATCACCTTATTTGTGATAGTCCTTCTGTGCCTTATATGGAATGGATATGCGAGGTTGCACAATCCACTGCCAGTCCTAATTGTGAGATGGAATGTGACAGGGGCCTGGTTTTGGAGATAGTTTTGATGAACTTTTGAATGGTACCTATTGTAATTTGTGGAATTACGATGAAGCGTCATCAAAAGGACAATGAGAATGAAGCTGAGGGAGAAAATGTGACAACCATTACCTCTAAGGTGCATAAAAAATTATCTTAGAATAAAATGTCCTATTGATAATAAAGCATAATTAGGTCTTTATATTTTTTATGCAAAAATGATAATACTTGTCTCTTATTTTCATTAATACTCTAGAATGATAATTACTGCTTATGAAATGTATATTTCAGAGAACAAAAAAGGTTGAGGAAACCAAGGTTGTTTCCAGAGCAACCCGATCACGAGCTAATAATGTAATTAGAAGACAGGAGAAACCAACCGGGTCAGTTCCTGTACCTACGGTCAGAGATGATGTTTTACCTCCTTCAAAAAATGAGAGAAAATTAAAACCAACTAGGGTTGTTGGAGATGGTACCATGGCTGCTTTCTTGCAGTTACGACAACGACAAAAGATGGAGGAGGCTGCAGGTGCAAAGGCTAGGGTTGAGATTGGATTTGATATGGCAACAGATTTGATTATGAACCTGGTAAAATATAATTTTCCATTTTGGTACTTATTACTTGAAGTCTGCAAAACATGAAACTTATGGAGTATTTTATATGTACACATTTCCTATGGTGCTATTATAGTACTTATATAATACATAATTAATTGCTAGATACAATGGAAGTCATGACTACGAAGAAAAAGAGAGGGTAAACAAGAATGGACAAGGTTTATGCACGTAATGAGAAGAAGTTAATGTTAGTGTTTCTGCCCTAGAGACAACACTATTATATTTTAGTATAAGACATTTGGATTAATAAGTTTATGTTCTTCCAATTATTTCCTTTATAATTTATTAACTTTTAATTTACTGCGATATAAATGTTAGATTAATAAATGTCCTTAGAATATGATATGCATTCTATATCTCTAAGAACGTGACTTAGAAATGAGATTATGAGAATAGTATCGAAATTCCAAAAGATCCCTAGTCGAGTATTATTATTATAGGACAATAATAATGCACTAAGACTAGTGTGTTTGTTGATTGATGATCACATCTCATTTATCATAATTATAGTGATACTAAATTCAAAACACATGCACATGTAAATATACATTGTGCTGAATTGGCCCAATGTGAGATTCTACATGTCTGTTGTGTCATAAGTAATTCTCACAGTGATAATGATGTAATGGTCCTTAGACTTGAAATCATTATATTTCTATACGAGAATTAATGTACTTTG
>PHNY01255931.1:466-17971 GCA_003724115.2 Anethum foeniculum
TATATGGATCGGCCTATAAAAAATCCGGGACCGATCCGATCCGAATCCGAAACAAATAAATGGATATGGATTTAGGTCGATCCGATCCAAACCCGATCTATTGACAGGCCTAGTCCGGATCCACTATGTTCAAACATACGTGGTGGTTTTTTCGTCTTAAACATGATTTACATTTTGAGATGCCCTAAACATGTAAAGACATGCTTCTGTAGTTTCAAACTGTCAAAATTTGTCATTGTTCTACTGATTCATGTTATGTTTCTTGTGGCACATCCAAATACTAGCTTATAACCAACTGTGCAGTTTCTTTTACACTCCTATAAAACACTAAAACGAGGCAGCAGAGTGTGAGGTGAATTAGCCAATATCCTTATTAAATAGACCATCTTAAAAGATTTCTAAATCTTTTAAATAATAACTTGTCAGAAAGTTAGTTAATTAAAAAAAATTGAACAAATTATTTACAATCAATAAATTTTGTAGCATAGTTGACTTTAATCTTGTAGCATAGCTAAGCTGCTAGTATTTTTTAATTTGAAAGATAGTATCTTGTGATCTTAATGGGTGGCTAGTATCTTAGTATAACCTTAACCTAGGTCCTAGAGAGTCTGGACTCTGGATGGTTATTTGATGTCCGAAAAAATAATAGGTGGACATTCCCATGATTTGACTTCAAAGGATTCGGACCACCATTATACCAATGATCCATCTGTGCCACGTTTTGACAGGTAATTTTTTTTTTTTTGGATACTAGCTTTATACTCCGGGAGTTTTTATAAATTTATTTTTAATGTATTTGTTAGATTTTTATTTTTTTATTTTTATTTTATATTAAAATTTCTTCTGAATTTTTGTTGCATGAATAATTTTTTTAATATTTTTTCATTATATCTAATCTTATATGCATATTTTTAACATAAATATTAATACACCATTTTCACTTGTATTTTATATAAATTTTGTCTAATACATTGTTTTCTTATTTATTTAATATAAATTGTGTTATTTATTTTAATTTTTAGAATTTTTTTCTCAAATTTTATACAAATTTCTGGTTACATTTTTATTTATATGAAAGTTAAATTTGTGTTATTTCTTTAGTTGTATTATTATTTCAATCTACACATATATAAAGATAATATCATTTTATTTATATTGTAACTTTTATTTATCAAAAATGATGTTACGTTTATCAAACTTTTAGAACTTATTTTCAATTTTAATACAAATTTCTTATTATATTTATATAAAATTTATTTTAGTCTTCAATTATGTATGTTAAGAATTTAAATGTAATATACTTAATAGTAGATAGAATATGTTACGATTCCTTTTCGTGAATAATTAAATATTAAAAATAAAATGTTAATCAAATTATATAATACATTTATTGAAATATGTTGCTAATATTTTTTGTGAAGTACCAAATATTACAATTAAATTTTGACAAATTATAAAATATATTTTATTTATTTATTATAATTTTATGTAGATGATATAAATTAATATAGCTTATACTATATAGATTAATAATGTTTCTTAAGAAATCTTGCTTTCAAAAAAAAAAAATCTAATACGAAATCTTCTCACAGAAGATGTACCTAATCAAAAAAATTTAAAAATAATATACAAATTTATCACTTTTATAAAGTCATAGAGATGGTGTGGGATGGAGAGTTTAAGAAAATAGGATATGCATCTGTGGCCTTGTTTAGATATGGGGTTGAGAGGAGAGAGGTTGAGTTGGGATGGTTAGGCTATGTTCAACCTCTACCTTATTTGGATGTAATGGTTGGATAGGGAAGGGTTCAACCGTTACCGATGAAGGGTTGATTAGGTGTGTGAAAGGTTGGTCAAGTAAAATTCTTTAAAAAATATTTGTTTGTTTGAGATATTTCTCTCTATAAAAAAATTTTCCCGAGAAAAAATATTATCGAAAAAAATTTTTCGAGAAAAAATAATCTCGAAAATTTTTCCCCTAAAAAATTCCCGAGAAAAAAAATATCGGAAATTTTTCACGAAATTTTTTTTTCTCAAAAAATAATTGCCTAAATTTTTTTTTTCAGGAAACATTTTCTCGAAAAAATTTCTCAGCAAAAAATTCGAAAAAATTTTCGATATATTTCCCGATAAAAATTTTTCGAAATTTTTCCTGATAAAAAAATTTCAAAATTTCAAAAGAAAATTCGAAATTTTTCCTGATAAAAATTTTCTCAGCAATTTTTCACGACAAAAAAATTCTAGAAAAAATTTTCTCGGAAAAAATTTTCCGAGAAAAAAATTTCTCAAAAATATTTCCCGAGAAAAATATTCTCGGAAATTTTTCCCGATAAAAAATTTCCTCGTGAAAAAAAATTTCGAAAATTTGTCACAACAAAAAAATTCTCGAAAAAATTTTCCGAGGAAAAGCGAAAAATATTTTCGAAAATTTTTCACGACAAAAAAATCCCCGAGAAAATAATTCTCGAAAGAATTTCCCAAGAAAAAAATTCTCGGAAAAAAATTCTCGAAAATATTTCTCAAGAAAAATTTTTTTCTGAAATAATTTCCCGAAAAAAGTTTACTGGAAAAATTTTCGGGAAAAAATTTCTCCGAATTTTTTTTTCGCGAGAACAAAAATTATTGGAAATTTTAATTTTTCGCAAAAAAGAAATATTAAAAAAACGATGCTGGATAATCTTTTCCAACACCTTGATTTGGGGTGTTGAAACACTCCCCATTTTCTATTGAAAAAGAACCATCCCAAATACCAAGCTAACCTCTGATAACTCAACCCTCCGCTTTAATTTTTTTTCTCAAACAGGGGTTGTCAGATTTGAAACCAACTCAACCCATCTCTCCCCAATCCCGATCTAAATTGAGCCTTAAGAGCATATCCAATAAACTAGGGGTGTTCATCAAACCGCCCACACCGCATAAACCGCCCGCACCGCAAAACGCGGTTTTTAATTTTCGCGTTGCGGTTTGGATTTTTCACAAACCGCGCGGTGCGGGTTGCGGTTGAGGTATTGACAGTGCGGTTCAAACCGCACCGCACCGCAATTTCATGAAATAATATTTACATTATTTATATTTTATAAATTTATTAATATTAGATTTTATAGGTTATTTTTTTATTAGAAGTTTTGTAAAATAATTATCTAATTATAATTTGATGCTTGAATTAGACTAACACATTTATAATTTAACTATTATGTTAAGAATAAATATGTTATTATTAATCTGCATAATTGATTTGATAGAACAGTATTAAGTTAGTATACAATCAAACTTGTGCTTTAATCTTTTTGGTGATTCATTCCATTTGTCTTATTTGTTAATGTTATAGTTAGTATAATATTCTAATGAAATTTATTTTAAATAAGAATGGTTTGTATTGTAAATATCTATATAAATTTAATTTTTAATAAATAATTATTTATTATAATCTCAAACCGCACAAACCGCACCGCACCCCACCGCATTTTCGGGGTGCGGTTTGCACGGTTTTAGATTTACGCGGTGTGGCTGCGGTTTGAGAATTTGGCCAAACCGCATATGCGGTTTGATTTGCGGTTTTAGTTCAAACCGCATCACACCGCACCGCGAACACCCTTACAATAAACTCTTTAAACAAACTCTTAAGTCAAATAATAGAGAGCATTGTTAAAATTGGAGCTCCAAGAGACTCTTAGAGGCTCTCTAAAACCTTAAGAGTCTCTTCTCTCTCCTCTATTTTAAGAGCCAACATATTTTATTAACAAGTAATGCAAGCACTCACTTTGTCTCTCCCCTTTGTCTTGTATTCTTATTTAAGAAAATATTTTAATATTAAAATATTATTTAAAGAGTGAATATAAAGAGTGTTGTTGGAGATGAATGGGCATTAAGTTGCTAAGAGCTAATTTTTTATACTAGATTATTGCCCGTGCAAATGCACGGATTGTACTGTTTTCTTTATTCGTATTTTTTTTATATTTACAATAATACATAGAAAAGCTGAGAACATAACAATATTTCATGAAAATCGTAAAAACACGAACTATATAAAAAAATCATATGAATTATAAATAATTTTCAGGGTTTCGTTTGATTTATTTAATTCAAGATCTAACGGTTCTCATTACATTGGTAGTACAAGACCAAATATTTGGATAAGATCCCTCATATAAAGATATAATTATTCTTGAAGAGTGGCTTAAGAGATTGTTGGAGATGTTATAATACCTAATCCTGAGCGGGCCAAATTTATTCCCTCCCAATCAAACTGGATCGAATCTTCAGATTTAAACTTTTTGCACATCCCGGAAAACAAAAAAAAAAATAAAAAAATAAAATTATTTGCCTCCCGCTTGAAGCCGAAAAAAGGAAAGCTCAGGACTGGAATTGGAAACTCCGAAGAGGCAGATTGAAGTTGACAGGCAGAAGTTAAATTCAACAATCAAATTCATTCGACGAAGAACCTCTCATGTCCATACATATATTCGTGGCTCTAGCCTTTTCACATTTTTCTCCTCTCTACAACCATTTCTATGTATAAAATATGTCACTTTTATACTTTTCCTCTTATAACTTGAATTAACTTATTGAATTGTGATCATATCTTCTTTTTGTGCAGTTTGTGAGATTACTTAACAGTATTAAGGTTAGTTTTGCCTTCTCTTCTGCTTCTGTTTTGTGTGATTTATTTATTCTAGCATGTGATTTCGATGACATTAGCTACAGTTTATAGTATTCTGATCATATTTATAGGTGTCACCTTAATTGAAAACCAACACTAGAATGATAACTAGGGCTGCAAATGAGTCAATACGTTCACGAACAGTTCGGTTTTCGGTTAGAGAAAAGTACGGCTTGAAATCGGTTCGATTCATAAACAAGTTGAACATGAACACAATTTTAAGGTTCGGTTTATAAATGAGCTAAACTTGAGCACAATATAGTTTGGCTCCAAAATTCGCGAACAAGTTCGATTATGTTGTTAGTGAACAGGTTCGCTATAGTTCGTGAACACGATTGTTGATATAACTCATGAACAAGTATATGAATACTAGTTATATATATATATATATATATATAGACTCGTAAATTTGTTTTATGAACATGCACTTATGACACAATAATTAGTGAATAATTGTGTAAATATTTATCTACGAATTAACTTACCTATTCATCTAATCCATTTATTATTATTTTTTGTTAAATTTATAAATATTTTTACATTTATAGGATTTGATTTATAATACATGCTTAATAGTACATATACAATTATTTTATATAATTTATGTTCATGTATTCAATTATTATGTCATTATTTAAATAGAAATAATGCAATTCTTCAAAATCAAATGCTAAACACGCAAATTTGTTTATTTGGTTTCTAAGTTTTTTAATTCTTTTATTTAAAAAGACAAAGTAAAACTCATGAAATATTTGTGAATCGTGAGGAGGAGTTGTTCAAGAGTTCGTGAACAATATTCATGAGCTGTTTGTGAATTATATTCGCGAGCTGTTCGTGAACATGTTCGTGAATAACTTTTTCTTAATGAGTCGATACACGAACAAAATTTTTGACTCGATAAAAGTTCGAGCTCAAGTTCAATAAATTATTAAAGAGTTAAAACATGAAAACTTAAGAGTTCGGCTCATTTACATCCCTAATAACAAAGAATAATCATCCAAATTTTCGGTTATATAAGAAGTGTTTAAGTTGTTTGCACTACAGTGAATTGTTCGTTGTGGCTAGGGATTTGTATTGTTGTGACTGTTGATGATGGCCGTCTTTCTCTATATTCATGCTGAATATTAGAATCTGTTGTGTATTTAATAGGCTTTAGATGATGATTTGGTACAAGTACTAGGAATGAATTGTTTTATTATGGATTATCTTAAGCATTAGATGTGCCTTTTGGCTAAATGTATGCTTCCCTTGAAGGTAGTTATATCATGGTTACACCATGTTGACAGTTCACAATTCCAGAGCTATCTGTAAGAGCCTAACATACTTGGATAACAATACCACACTGCAAGAACCTGTTCGTTGGAAGGTTCCAAATGTTAATCTTCCAAATCATACTGTAGTTTCATTGGTTAATATAAAAAGTGGTTGTAGTAGTGGATTGCACGCATCTTCGTTTTTTCAGAAAGGATGTACTCAACTTAAGGTACATCATGTACCACAACATACAACTTCGAAAAGGTGGCTGGTAAGTGACAATTTTGACTGGAAAATATATTTATCTCTTGCCTCTCAGATTTTCCTAATATCTATCTTTTCATTTTGGAATTTTATAGTGCCAGTTACATGATACGATTTCATCAGATGATGAGTATCGCTCCTCGCGAAATATAGCAATCAGCTTGTTTAAGAGATACAAAAATGTCATTGACCGTGGTGGAGGTGACAACTTGAAGGTATAAATAATTTTTGGTTAATTTACACTTTCAATTTTTAGAGCATCTCCAACAGTCTCTTAGTCGGCTCCTAAATATAATATAAAAAATGTGACTCCTAGTAAGTTAGTACATAGATTTTCGTGTCAACTCCAACAATGCTCTTCATTTTGCCTCCTAATTTATATAATATTCATATTTCAAACTTCCCTATAACAAATATTTGAATTGAAACATGTGTAAGTGAATATTTTATTAGTAGAAATAAATTAAGAGTTATGTAGTGGCTCTTAAAATAGAGGAGATAGAAGTTCTTAAGATTTTTAATACCTTGTTGGAGCTCTATTTTTCGTCATGCTCTTTATATTTCGAGTTAAGAGCTTGTTTAGGGAGTCTCTTGGAGATGCTCTTAGTTAGCTACATTTCTCAAATTTATGTTTCGATAATCCATACTAGGATTTCATTGGCGCTGGGGTAAATGCTTATGCATTGGGATGCACTGATGAGGGACTTAGGAAAGAACTTACAGATATGAAGGAATCTGGTTTTGAAATTGAAGCAATGCAAATTTATGGTGGAAACACCAGTTTAAAATCCAAGATCTGCTATGAAGAGGTTAGTCCAGTCTACTTTTAATGAAGTTCATGAGTTAGTGAATAAGCATCACCCGATACTTTATTTCTTATTATTAGGACTATGAGTAACTCCCCTCTAGACATATTTGACATTTAAAAAGTATTATGTTGCAAGTATTCCATGTCTTCGGTTTGTTATCCAAACAGAATAGTTACCATTTCCATCATCTTAATTCCTTATTAAAAAACACCCAATCTAGTTTAAGTAGAAAAACAATGATTCCAATGGTTTGATGTCACTCTAATTTCGTATGATTTTGAATATACTAAAATGACAGAACTTAAAAGGTTGCAGAAAAATACTTTAAGGTTGTTCTTGTAGTGCTGGACTTTGTCTTGAAGGTCTTTACTGCTTCATGCGTTTACTTGTGGACTTATGGTGCAAGTAAAACTGAATGCACAGTACTTTTATGTTATTGATGATAATGTTGAAGCTGCTAGTGTCTCTCCGCGTGTCTAGGCAATTTGACATTGTCAATGAGGTCTGTGCATTTTTTATGTGGGGCATTTTCTTGGTTCATGTGCTTTAATTTGGAGACATTCATAGGACTTTTTGTGTAAATTATTTTCCGTATGCATTGCTTGGGATATGAAACGAACAAGGTACCGTCTACAGGCCCTAGAGTTGTACTGGTGTCAGAGGAAGCACACTGAAATTATTTTTATAATGCCGCAAAACATCTCACCCACTGTTTGATGTGGTTGTCCAGTAAAAGAGAAGGATGTTTGGGGTGTAAAAATTCTTTAATGCAGGCCAGTAAATGAATTTGGATCTTATGATAGAATCCTCTGAGATTCGACCTAACATGTGGTCTTTAGTAACTTCTAGACTGTTGATGTGAGCTTTGTTCAAGGAGTATCCCAACCAAATATTTACAAGGCAATCATGTTTTCAGTTCGATATGTTTTTCTTATAAATAAATCTTTATTAAATTTATAATGTTCATGAGGTTAATATACAGCTTACCTCAAGGATCTATAAATCATTTAAACATTGATGTACTAACATAATAATACATTTAGTAGTTGTGTCACCATGAATATAGATGTGATTAAAAATAAAATACGTATATATGTGAGTCACATGCAATGTGAGGTTTAACCATTTAATTTTTTGGAACAGTTTTATATCAGGAAACTAAATGAATAAGTGGTCTCTTTTTATTTTTTTTAAAAATAAATCAGTAATATTATGTCTATGCCATGCAAAAGGAAATGAGGATCGTGTGGAGAGGTATCTACCTACAGTTTCTAAATGATTAAACACTATACAAAAAATCTCCTAAACAGAGATAGTGATTCTTATTTTCTTCAATTATCCTTGGTTGTACTATTTTTTTCATGAGGGGTATGGTCCATATAGTCACTAATCGCCTTTAATGCTGTCTATGGTTGAGCTTGTGTTTTTTATTTCAGTCACTTAATTGAACTGTTGAACTTCTTCAGATGAACATTTACCCATTTAAAATGAGTTGTCCTTTTGTATTTCAAGTGTTTCCAGGGCAGTGCCAACTACCAACTTTTATGCAATGTACACAGTTTGCAAGTGGTTTCATATTCGCTATCTACTACCAATTTTACTTGCCCGATTTTCTGTGTCCAAATTATACTATACTTGTAAGAGCTCATTAATGGGGTACTGCATAACTGATATCTAAAAAAATTTAAATTCCTAACATCTTTCTTTTAAATTTTTGTTTCACCATTCTGGTTTTATTGTTTACAGCTATTGATATTACTCACATGCACATTACTTTTTATTAAAAGAAAATGTATGTGTGTGTGACAGGATGAATGGATAATCACTAAACTTGCTAACGTTGTTGCATCCTGTATTCTCTTGGCAATGTAGATTTCTGAGTGTATTATGTGGCTGAGTATAATTTTCATCACTATTCTGTGTACACCTCAAGCAACCATCGTGCGCTGGTCTTCAACATCTCCAGTATCTGATGAAATGAAGAATCAGTGGAAAGGCTTCTGTGCCATCATAGCAAAGGCATATTATGTGCGAGGAATGGCATGGTTAGTTTCTGTCATGACCTCTTTAGTGTATACCATTTTTGTAGTATTTTGTACTTTAAATTTGTAACAAGTTCAACGCTTTGCTCCTTCTCCGGTCATTGTCCACAAAAGGATTTTTGACAACAGAAATATTCTTCCATTGCAATTGTCTTTTGCAACTTTTGAGGAGAGTGATATAAAATATAAAATACCTCTATAACCCTTTCTTCCCTTTTAACTTTTAAGTATTGTACCTTGTATATAGTGTTTCCAATTTACAAGAAGACATAGTTGTAATTGAGTGTGTACTACTATTGAATCTCTCAGTTCACGTGTGGTTAAACCCCGAAATTGATATTAGTTTGGAAGAAACATATATCTTTAGGTTCCTGTTTGCTTGTATTACATTTCATATCCCTACATCTTTATCTTCTGCATGTGAGCATCTATTTTGGACCCTGAATCATGGCCATTGACAACTGAATCCTGAAGTTATTTTTATTAAATGAAGGTCAAAGTATGACGTTAAACATCAACACCATTCTAGTAACTGGATGAATTAGACAAATTACAAATTCTACTTTTATCATCAAATTGATATGTCTAACTTTTAGTTGAAATTCGTATTCTCTCAGCTGGAGCTATATCTTATAAATATTTGTTGAGCTTTCACTATTACGGTCCAACACATTCTCCGTCACATATAACATATTACATATTTATGTTCCAGTATGTCTGGGTTTGTTGATATGTTTTGATGTTTCAACTTCAGCCTCTTTGTTGACATTGAGTTTTATTGCTTTCAAGACTATACTGAGTTGCTTTTGCATGATCTACTATGAAGGAAAAGCGCGTTAAATTTTTGAAAAAGTCCCAGAATTTTAAATTTAAAGAAGTGAACAAGCAATTTTTGAAGATAGCTAGACACATATCGTGATAAAAAATAAAGATATATCAAGCTCTGATGGCTTTGTTACTTCTGCTTTATGTTCATATTTTGTTTTAACTTTTTCCTGATAATATTTTATATCCATATTATAAACATTGATATCGATTTTTTTCTTGATATTAAAGGCTACCTGTGAAGACTCTCCAGTTAGAGCAATTGGCAGTATCTGGCTGTGCTGAGGAGCCTTCAGTGGTTTCCAGCCGAATGAGATTGGTGTTCAGTACACTGGAGGTTCGTGCTATTAATTTCTTGTGAATTTTTTTTCTGTTCTTTGGCTCCGTTATTTTGCAAGTATTATTTGGAGACTATTTTGAATTTCCTCTAATAATGATATCCAAATAAGTAGAAATTTATATGGATATCATGGGAAGCATCATACATCACTGCCAAAAGAGGATTTGTGTATTTGGACATCATTAGCTAGCAATGTAAGTGTGCTGGGTGTAAACAAGTCTAGCTATTCGTAAGTTATGGTGTGTTTGATTGGGTAGTATGAAAAATGGAAAGTATAAAACTAAATTTGTACTAAATACTGGGTAAATGTTTATAACTTTCTCTCCTCCATTCCATTCCGAGCTTAAACCAACTAATTTTGAAAACAAAATGCTCCATCCCCCCATCTTAAGTCACTTTATATACAGATCTCATAAAAAAAAAATTACTTATTGTTTTCATTCTTCCATTTTTGTTCTCTCCATTCCATTCCGAGCTCAAACCGACCAATTTTGAAAAAAAAATGCTCCATTCCCCCATCTTTACTCATTTTATATTCAGATCTCATCATAATATAAACTACTCATTGTTTTCGCTCTTTCCTCCTACCATTTTCCTCTGATTTTGTTCACAATCTTTCATTCCATTCCATTTCATGCTTGGCTCATAGATTATTCATGTCTAACTTGACACTGAGTAGAGCTTGAGGTTCAAATTACCTAGTTCATGAGGCTATTAAGCTTAAACAAACTTTTGTTTTTTAATATATCCAGCAGTTCATGAGGCTATTAAGCTTAAACAAACTTTTGTTTTTTAATATATCCAGCAATATGTTCTGCAATATATAATTAATCGAGCTGAGTTCAATTCGAACTTCCGAACCAACCTCAACAACTTTTGTTAAGTCAAGATTTAAGCTTAAAATTCATGGTTCCGTCAGAACTCGAACTCAAGCTTACACATTTATGCCGAGCTCGACCCTGATACACCCGTAAGTGTGCATCAGCTAACACCAGCATGAAAAAGTATACACGTGGACAAATATAAATACGAACATATATAAAAACATGCAGTTCCACGTGACAAGTTGTAGTACTTGAATTTGACATCTGATCTTTTGTATTCTACAGGTTGTAAGCCCACAATGGCCAAGAGTATAGGAAACAGAGAAGCAGCACAGAGAAGAATTATGCAATTCTTTTTGTTTATATGGTCTGGAACACTAATGTATATTTAGTATCCTAACAGTTGATGTATATTTGTGCAGAAAAGTAGTAAAACACAGATGGTTTTTATTTCAAATTTTATGCATGGGTTTTAAAAAAATTGATTGCCAGTCGCCACTTTTACAATTGAATAATTGTATTCGTTAGAATTTACCGGAGAAAGAGAGAGAGAATAATTTATATGTCAGAACTCCTAAGCCTGTATCTAAGGATACTTCATCCTCGTTTTATTTTCTTGAATTTTAGTATTAGATGATGTGTTGAAACATAGTGGTTCTCATTTATTAAAATTATGTTTACATCATTTATATAATACTAAAATTCTACAATATATATTTTAAACAAGCTACTTAGCTATTCCCACAGAAACCATAGGCCTTTTGTTGTAGTAATTATCTCCCTCGCAAGAAGACGCGGGGTTTAATTATGCGAGGCTTCCTTAGTTTCTGCTTGTGCCTTTATGGGCTGACGTTGCTCAGGCCACTGTTGTTTGTTGCGGCCGGGTGGTGGTCTCCCTGTTTCAACTCCTGGCGGGCGGCGGTGAATGGTTGCTCTGTGACAGGTGTTCTTGCAGCTGGTGCTTTTGGTGCATGGTGATTAGTAGGTGCTCTTGGTGTATACTGATTAGTAGGTGAGTGGCGGCGAGGATTTTGAATTTTGGATGGTAACATGATACCCTAAATTTGAATCCTATACCTTCGAATTCAATATTGTCATAATTTATCCATCTGACAACATATATCAAAAAACTTGATGAAAATTTATCCACACCCATCAAAGATTAAATGGCATTTGAATAACTTACTATATTAACAATCATTATGTGTGTATCTTAGTAGACCGGGCTGTTTGCTTGCAACCGTTTGTCAATACTTGCAACTAGGGCGGCTCCCTAGCGAGTTTTTTAATATATATCTTCCACTTAAATACTTTAACACATTATTATTATATTACTTGGAGCTAAATTTTATCACACACTTTTAAAAACAGAATTTTGGAGGAAGCTCTCACACATTTCTAGAATTGAGAACTAAGGTACCGCCTGCATATGAAAGAAAAATTTTGAACAAAACTGAGGGTAATAATAAGAAAATTATACTATACTTCCACTTTGTTTCAACTCGAAAGAACAACTGAAGAGACGAGTAACTGAGCAAGGACAACAAAGAAGCAAATAACTGAAATAGCTCAAAATTTTGCACTTGTTTTATACTAGTACAACACTAGGAAAGGGAAGAAACCAGAAGAATTAAAGTCAAAATTGAAATGTGATATCATCTGCAGATGTTCATGACAAACTTTCAGAAGTTAGTAATGCAGCATTGTCTTTTAATGTCTTCCTTGCACGCCAATGGACAGCAGCTGCAGCTTCTGAAGTTCCCATCTGCAAGAATCGAAAGTTGGATTTGTAAACATATGCCTATCCAATAAACAGAACTTAGTAATATTTCGCTATAAAATAAGTAACTGGGGAAACGAGGGGTTGGGGAGGGGATTATACTGGAGTAGATTAAAGTGGATTTTTCTTTGAGAACGATCAAATCATATTAAGCTCATGACCCCATTGTGCATGAAGTGCAAACTTACTTTAATTTCCATATTATGATAATCTCGCCACAAGCTCACGTCTTGATCATAGGTTGCAAGTGCAGACTCAAATAATCTTTGGACTTCTACCAGACTGCTTCTAGCACTTGCAGATGCAAGATTGTGTTCCAGCTCTATGCAACTTCTATATAATGCAAGACCTGGATGAGGTAAAGCGAGATATCTGCATATGAAAAAAGACATAAGCTTCTCTAGTAGGATCATTCTACAAAATTTAGCTCTTATAGAAGTTAAATTATAGTGTCTTGATAAATATGTCAGAAGGAGCCTGTGCAAGTGAGAATGGTCAAAATTGACACTTGAATGAGCGAATGTCATTTTCTATGATTTATGTGCAATAAAAACACTTAAAACACCTGTCCAAAGGAAGAATTAATAGAAGAAAAAGACACAAGATGCCAAGCCGACAATATTTGAAACAATTCGACCAAGAAGACAGAATATAAAGACACTAAGAAAAATGAACTTCAAGGGCACATATAAAATTAAATTTGGTTATGTAAAAAGAACTCATGCTGTGAAGGGATACTTCCCTCAATATGAGAAATGAAGTCAAATATTATGCTAAAGGGATGGATCACCAAGTTTAAAATCATACCGCCTATACATCTCTCTTGCACTGTGAATTCCATCTTTTTGAAGAAATATCTTTACAATTGCAGAAGACAGGGAAAAGCCACCATCGCTACCACCATATTTAGCCAACAAACTAAGTGACATCTCCACTAGCTTGTCAAAGTAACGTCTTTGATCTCCGAAAAATTTAAGGGCCTACAAAAGAGATGACATCAATGAATCTACAATTTTGTTTACCCCATTATTTATGAGTAAAGCATGAACGTAAGGAATAAAGAACAATGTTGGAGCTAAAATTATAGGCATAATATCATAAATAGATGACAAAAATTACTTCTAGTAGATGAAAATTAGGGTGTCAACAATAAAACAATGTTGCTTCACACAAATTGTTTCCCATAACACTTTTCCTTTAACATTTTGGAGAAAGTAAGATACAGCGACAAACATAAATACACTTTTAAGAAAAAAATATAGCAGGAGTAAAACCAAGCTGTAAAAAATGTGTAAGCACTTCGTACTTATTCAAAATTCTTTTGAAACATTGAAAAAATATATAAACTTTAGCAGCAAGAAAGACGTAGAGCATTGTACTCAATGATAAAGAGGGCTAAGTGGCTCAATAGCTTAACATGAACCCATATTTGTTTATTTCTAACTTTGAGGAAAGCAAAGGCAACACTAAGGGATACATTATTTACATACCATAAGCCACAAGCTCTGAGCTTCTGAAACTGATATCCTCATTAAAATACTTTTAAAGAGATCAAAGACAACTGAAAGATCAGTTTTGCTCAGAGGGGATTTTTCTGTAATGCACTTAATCTCCATCGATAGCCACAAATCCCATAAATGCACTGCATCTAAGAATTTTCCACTGCAAAGCCTTTCTGCCAATTTCCTAGCTTTGTCAGATCTCCCCGATTCCACTAAGAATGTTACATGCTGGCAAGCAAGATCTTCCGTAAGACAACCCATTGTCTCAGCCTTTTCATATACCATTATGATGTGTGAGATAGAATCTACACCATTAGCTAAAGGAGAGCTACCCAATTTTCCATCTTGTTGAACAAACGCATCCATTAAAAATTTTGTATAATGTTTAAACATCATATCTGAAGGCACGATTTCTACAGCTTCCTCATAAATCTGGATATCATTAAATAAAGTATGATTACAAGATCAACAAAGTAGCTGCCGAGGTAAATAAAGCAGCTGCAAAATAAGATTAAGGGATAAACTTACTGAGATTTATTACATGTAAAACCTAGCATTGTTTCTGCTACGCACACTACGCAACAATGTAATCAGTCTCCATAGAGTGAATATTTCCTACGGTTGTCTAAAAATTAACATCCAGGACATTATATGTAAAAAAGAAATCCTCAAGATCCTTCCATACACGTCCTCATTCCAAGAAATAACATAAACATTTCCGGTTCCAAATCTTTGTTTATCCCAAAATAACGATGCACTTCAGTTTATTTTCTAATTTTAAATACACATTAATATGAAGACCGAAGTCCCTCCTATAGTATGCAAAGTTAGTTCTAGTATTTGGGGCTCCTACAATAATGCAGTTGTACGATCAATACGGAACACAGCTAGTCTGTTCAAAAGAACTCGCTGTATAATATACAGTATCCCGATCAACACACACACATTTATTTCTTATGCACTGGTCATAATAAAACATAAAAATATAACATTTTATATTAATATGCTGTAGCGAATCCACTATATAAAATGTGCAACACAGGAAGAGCCATAAAACGAAAAAAAAAACCTGAAAAAATTTCTTAATAAACACAGCAAAAACAAGAAATTAAAAATAAATGTCACTTTAGTTTAACAGATTGAATGTGATAGAAATGCAAGCTAGTTAGAACCACAGTTCTCTTATTAATTGAAGATACCTTAATTGCTTTTTGCAACTTTTTTAAGCTAACATCTCCACTAATTCCATGGGTATTTTGAAGTTGAACTGCTTCACTTCTTGCAAGCCAGTCCCAGTACTCAGGCTCTTTCGAATAATCTCTTCTCATGTCAGCAAGTACTTTGTTTTTCATTTCTTCTGAATGTGCTAACTCTGTAGCTTCAAGTATCTCCAGCATTCGAGTTCTCAAGCTAAAATCTAAAGGGAGAGCTTTAATGGCATTGCTATAAACGGTTTGAAGAATGCTCAGACCTTGCTCTCCAAACAGATCTGATTTTTTCTCAACCACTCCATTACTAGTATCTGCTGCCTCATCATCATCCTTATTGTCATTAAGAGCCATAAACAACTCTTTGTTTTCGTCTCGCCATTGCTCGTCTGAAGGATCTTGATGCTCACGAGACAGCGTTCCCTCGTCTTCGCCAAGAGCAACTTTTCGAGCTTTTAACTTATTAAGGTATGTGAGCTCCATACGAATATACTCTACCCATAGATCAGCTGAAGTTGGGCATGCTCTCAAACCAGCATGCATTAAAGCACGAGCAGATGCTACATTTAAGTTGGTGTCAAACTCCCAAGCTGCGGCATATATCCAAACCCCTGGTACTTTGGGATGAAATCTAACTACTTGAGCAAGAGCCTGCATAGTAAAGTAGTCATATATCTTAGAAACCACAGTTAAAAAGCTAATATTATTATAGTAAAGCAACCTTGATTATCAAATTGCTTATACAAACCTCCATCATTGGAAAAAACAACCAAAATTACATACCACAATCAATAAAGGCGTATAACAGCTGATTATCAAACACTTAAGTAAATAATAATTAACCAAATATCCAGATATAAAGTCTCCCATAATTAGAATGAAATTCATAGAATATCATACGTAATCTTCATCACTTTCATACTGTTAACTTTATTCAAAATTTCTCATTCCATTCATTCCAACCAAACGGATAGCTAAATGTTCACAAAAAAACTTAATCTCACAACACAATCCATTTGCAGAGACGAGCAAACAGTTACTAAACACACCCACACAAATCATCAAAAAGAAGCAGCTAAAGCTAAATTATCATACAATCAAACAAATAACATTTCACCACATACACAACTTCATTGCAATAAACTAAAACATCAAACCTAATCAAACTTTACCAAAAAACCATAACCCCAGCGCATATACAAAACACCCACTTATCTATTCACCCGATAAACAAATCCCGTTGCACCCCGAGAATTTTATTCATTTATCCACATTTCTACCTTCTTCAAATGCCCATTCCTTTTCTGCCTACAAAACTCCAGATACTGAAACCAAATCTCCAAATCACCCTTAAACCTATTCGTAGCCATTTTATAAATCTCGACAATTCTCGATATCCCCGAATAATCCGAAACCGACTTCTTCATCCTCTTATTCCCCTTATTCTTCAGCTCTCTCGAAACCGCCTTTCGTCGTAAAACCCTCAAATTATCCAAATTCTTCTCATAATCAATGTAATTCAAATAGTCTTGTTTAAGTGGGCTGGGGCGTTTGAGTCTGTACTCGAACTTGCGGCGTTGTTTGACAATCTCGGAGATTTCGAGCTTGCTGAAGAGGTTGCGACGCTCGAGGTCGTCGAGCTCCTTGACCATGCGCTCGAGCTTGTATTGGACCACGTCTGCCATTTTTGGGTTCACACAGTTAGGGGTTTAGTTTGTGTTTTTGGGAGTGAAGGAGGAGAAGAGGGGTTTTAGGTTTGGGGGTTTTGATATAATGGGCTTTGAGGTTTCGGGTTAAAAGTCAGTTGGGGCTGGAATTGATTTTAAACATACCAAATACAAACAGGCCACTTATCAACTTATTGACTTATTTCGAATTTTTTTTTCATATTTACATGTTGATTTTTAGAATTAAATATTTAAGTAGGATTTAGTATCTCTTATATGCAAAAACTTTTCAGAAATAAGTAACTTATTTCAGAAAAAAGTACAGTTTGA
>PHNY01255955.1:399-17659 GCA_003724115.2 Anethum foeniculum
CGGTCGGTTTTATCCTGCCATGTCAGACTTATACTGACCACACCAAGCCGGTCGGTTTTAAATTTGCCACGTCAGCAAAAACGGTGTCGTTTTTCTTTTCTCAACAGTCATAACCGACTGTTTTTCAAGCGGTCGGTTTTATGAGCCCAAAACATGTTCGGTCGGTTTTAAGTGGTCGGTTTAAACCACTTTTCCTGTAGTGATAAGTGGATAAATGTTGGGTTGAACTGGGTGGGCTTTTAATTGCATATAATCAGGCACTTAACTCGCTGATGGCTCGGTAAACAGTGACCCACTTTCCCCACGTATGTCCAGTAGAATCACATCACATGTATGCAGACACACATGTCTACGTACGTAAAACGTGAGTATTACCTTGAGATCCTGATATTCAAAACCATCAAAAATTAGTATCGTCGATCTGTTGCAGTTTCACACATATTTGTCAATTTTATATGATCTTGTTTGTTGGATCAGATAATTAGTAAAAATGCAGTCCAATCATTTGTTTCTTGAAGAGCCTATCAGGATGGCTTCCATCCTCGAGCCCTCTAAAGCTGTGAGTTTTTTCTGTTTCTCTTTTTAAATTACTGTATACGTTTGTTTCCCTCTCTCTTGTTTATTTTATTTGCATGCAAATGTTATTTTATGATTATGTGTTAAATTTTGCAGAGATTTTTTGCGGCAATGACAAAGATCGTTGGGACTTTGGGCCCCAAGTCGCAATCCGTGGAGACTCTCTCAGCTTGCCTTGAAGCTGGGATGTCTGGTATGACTATGTTTATAGCTTGCTTAGTTTTGTTTTTTTATACAAAATACCTTTTTCTTGTTAAATTAATTGGTTGGAATGAAACATGCATTTTGGTTTATTATTGGTAAAATGAAATCTTGTAATCTACTTAATGATTATAGCTACACATTTTGGGTTTTATATAGTTTCAGATGTCTTTGATATGGAGTGCCATATATAAGAGCTTTTTAATTGTTGTTACTTTCTACCCCGGTTTATCGAAACATCTATACTGCATAGTTGACTCCCCCGGCTACAGTTTCATGTTTGCCTGGGTTTAATATATGTGTATTCAAGGGGTGAGATTAGTTTGTGACAGTGAACAACTTGCTTTTAGAAATAATCTTTTGATCTTCTGCATGTGTTGTTTCAGTGGCTAGATTTGACTTTTCGTGGGGTGATGCCGCTTATCACCAAGAGACTTTGAACAATTTGAAGACGGCTGTCAAGAGCACCAAGAAACTATGTGCAGTATGTGCTTCTAAATTTGAATGACATATGTTCTATTTCTTCTGTCTCTTAAGACTCCTATGTACAAATACATTTGTTAATTATATCTTCCTGTCAACAGCACCAAAATAATAAAAATTAAAAAAAAATCTTGGATATTTTGTAAGTTTTGTTGAGTTGAAAGAGGATTACCCATCTCACCTATTATCAGGATACCAACCCCAACAATTTGGTATCGTTATAAGAGAGTGGTATAGTAATGATTGGCCAAATTATCTACCTAATAAAGTTTAAAATTGTTTTTGTTCTTTTGATTGGTTACTTGTAGTTATCTAGATTTGGTGCTTCAATTAATTTGTCTGGAAATTAACATACATGTAATATCATTACATTGTTTCAGTCATCACCTGTCTGAGAAAATTAGATATAGAAAATTTATTTGAATGATTATACATACGATCCGAGAGGAATTTTAAACATAGAGATCATTCTTTGTCAAATAATCAATAGTTGCAGATTATGAGGTCTACTTGTGTATAAGTATTCATAGCTGAACAAAATATAGGTCGTTATAGATATTTTTTCTAAATCTGTAGAGGAAGAATATGTTGTCAGATTGTAAGAAATAAATCAATAAAAATGAGTATTTTGCCTCCGCTTAATTTCCAGGTTATGCTAGATACAGTGGGCCCTGAGCTGCAGGTTGTCAATTCAGTTGAAAAGTCCATTTCACTTAAGCAAGATGACACTGTCATCTTGACACCTTGTCAAGGTCAAGATGCCACTCCCGAATTGTTTCCAATTAACTTTGATGGACTAGCTAAGGTTTCAAACCTCATATCTCCTCCTTATCATGAAATTATACGATTGTTATTTAAGATTTTAAGGCATTGTAATTGTGTGTTCAACAATTCAAGTGAAAATAATTACTAGGCATGCTGACATGTTACTGCAGGCTGTGAAGGTTGGGGACACCATATTTGTTGGCAAATATTTGTTCACGGGAAGTGAAACAACTTCTGTTTGGTTGGAGGTAAGACTCTAGGCTAACTAACTGAAGTCTACTGACATTGTGGATATTTATTGTTACATCTTTTTCCTTTTGTTATTTGTCAATCGTGCTTAGTTACATAGTCTCTCTCGTTTGGTTGGCCGTTGCCTAAGGTTAATTTTAGGGATATTCTCTATGGTACCATCGCAAAATTGGCTTTTCTCCCTGGTACTATCATTTTATTGGCTTCTATTTGCGGTAATCCTGTACATTTGATTTTTCACTCGTGGTACCCCGTGTTATATAAAATATAATAGAATTGATGTTGGACCGAGAAATAAATTATATATTTGAAATCTTTGTTAAAAAATACATGAAATAGACCTTTGAATCATGTAAAACGGAGTTAAAATGAGTGAAATCTGTTTAAACTCCACATCCAAACTTTGACCATTAATATCCCATGCATTTGGACTCTGTTTGACATGATTTAAGGATCTATTTTATGTACTTTTTCGTAAAAATTTCAAATATTCAATTTATTTTTCAATCTGAAACCAATTATATTATATTTTACATAACACGGAGGTATTACGAGTGAAAAATCAAATGTACAGGGTTACCATAGATAGAAGCCAATAAAGTGATGGTACCAGCGGGAAAAACCAATTTTACGATGGTACCATAGAGAATATCCCTTAATTTTACTTAGAGACTGGTTAGGCAAGTTTTACTTCACATACACATATATATATATATATATATATATATATATATATATATTAATAAATCTAATGTTTACCTTATTATATGAGACTAAATTGGTTGAGCAGGTCAAAAGTGTGGATAATGATGATGTAGCCTGCACCGTAAAAAACAGTGCAACATTGACTGGGGCATTGTTCACTCTTCATGCCTGTCAAGTTCGTATTGAAATGCCTACGCTCTCTGATAAAGATAAGGAGGTTAGCACTTCTACTACTGCTTACGTGCGTGTATTTGGCTGCTGGAGGCCTTCATATGTTTTGTTTTTTCAATAAACAGACCATAAATTATGGTTCATGAGTCCTGTTGTTGAAACAATCTAAATGAAAGTCTTGACAGCTTCTTCTGAAAGAGTGTACTTAATGTAATTATTCATACTTTTACTTTCCGTTATGAATTTGTACTGCATTTTTATGTGATACCTTTTCAAATTTCCCATTATTGCTCTAGTCTTATTACTATTTTGATCTTATTTTAGTAATACTTTAATTCCTTTATCCTTACTAATCCTGTAAAGCTACAGAATTATATTATGCTCTCATAGTCTTGTGTGTGTGCGCGCGCAAATAACTTTCACTGCCCTGTTTACAATTGCTATCCTGAAATTCTCATTGTAACAAATTGAGCATCAGATATGTTGTCATAACATGTTTCATTTTTTTCCTTTTGGTTTGCATCCTGTATGTTAGGTTCCATTGATGTATCATTGACTATTTTTATGTCTTTTTCTTATCTAATTACTGTTTGCATGTCTTTTAAAGATGAATTTATTGTCATTACTGTTGTTGTAGCAGTCTTTTGTTTGGGAAACTATTGGTGCATATTATGTAACTTATGCTTCCCTATCGTTTGTATGTTGTTGCATTATTATTTGATATAGGAAGCTCTAATGAAATTTATTAGGTTATAAGCACATGGGGCACTCAAAACAAAATCGATTTTCTATCCCTTTCATTTACAAGACATGCCGAAGATGTTCGTGAAGTAAGTTCCCTTTTGGGGGTCAATAGATAGCACTTGCTCCTGTCCTGTTGCCCAGTTTTTGACTTTATGCCCCTTATATATCTAATGTAAATTATCTTGTTTCTTATAATGCAGGCCCGTGATTTTTTATCCAAGCTTGGTGACCAAAGTCAAACACAAATTTTCGCAAAAATAGAAAATATTGAGGTTCTATTAGTCTTTGCTTTTTTGTTTAGATTCATTCTTACTTTTGAAAACAAGTTTCTAGCATCAGTCTGAATTTCCCATCATTTTAGGGTTTAACCCATTTTGACGAGATCCTGCAAGAAGCAGATGGCATCATCTTTTCTCGCGGAAATCTTGGCATAGATATATCCCCTGAGAAGGTAATTATGATTTTAGCATGTAGATCAAAGCCATTATTTACATGGTATTCTATTTGTTATGAAAAGATATAATCCACCTATGCATGCGAAGAATTCCATTTTCACTATGGTAACCGACATTTGCGAGGGACATTGTTGGTTGCCACCTGCTAGTCAAATTATTACAACGAACATAAATGCATTAATTTCTTGTAGAATGCAATTTATATTATTAATCTAAAAAGAAAAGCAAAATACTGGAAAGAAAAAGGATAGCTCAAACATTTCTTCTTCTAGGTACCTTGTAGTCAGTGGCGATCCCAGCCTTATGGGAGGGGTGACAATTGTCCCCCCATTTTCAAAAAAAAAAAAAAAAAATTTATTTAATTAGTAATGCTGTATATACGAGGGTCCCCCCATCCTGCCATTCCAGTGTATATGCTGTGGTGAAATTGGGCCAGCAAAACCCAAAAAAAAAAAAAAAAATTATTAAAGCCCATCAACACAAGTTGACAAGTCCAGTCCATTTATTAGATTAAAGCACATAACAATTACTGAAGGTGCACATAATTTTACTCTCCGTACTCTCAGTCCTCACATAAGTTTGATTAAATTTTATTTATAAGAATTGTTTTTCAAGAATTCGTACCCCCATTTTATAAATCCTAGATTTGCCCCTGGTTGTAGTTGGTCTGTGCTAGTGTGCTGCATCTTGCAGGATAATGCACAAGTGTGCAGCTTCAGACCTGTTGCAATATATTTATTCAACCTTGGCCAAATCTATTTATATAATTATCTGGATTAAACCTTATTAGAGCTAGTTCGGACACACGGACGAGCTAATTGATGCTGTTGCAACTATTATTGTGGGTGTTTACACCTTCAGCTTTCTCTATCATAATTTAAGGCGAGTAAAGTAGAATGAGTCAAAGTTTAATTGTTTTAAGGATTTCTGCCGAAAAAACATGGAATTGTTTAACTTTATTTTGTGATGCTTCGGGAAAGTTTATGCACTTATGTACAGAAAATAAGTCATCAGAGCTGTACCTTATTATCAAGGTCTTTTGGTTAGTGTATTATTGGTGTTAACCTGGTGCTAACCTATGACTGTAACTGGGAATTCCACAGGTGTTTTTATTTCAAAAGGATGCTGTTAACAAGTGTAACATGGCTGGGAAGCCAGCAGTTGTAACTCGTGTAGTTGATAGCATGACTGACAATCTAAGACCAACTCGTGCAGAAGCAACTGATGTTGCTAATGCTGTATTGGATGGTACATCCTTTTTTCTTCTTTCAAATGACATGTTCCTTAGCTTCGCTAAATATATTTGTGAATAAATCTTGTTTTCATTTTTGTGAATATTTATACTGTTTTCTGTGGTTGCTCAGGATTTTGCTGACCTGTATGTATGTCAACAAATAGGCCTGTAGTAATAATAAATTTTGTTTCTAAAAAAACTTTATATGCTTCTGTGCAATATCTTATTCGGTAGCACTGTGCATCTGTGACCTATTTATGATGGTTACCGCTGTTCAGGAAGTGATGCAATTCTTCTTGGAGCAGAGACTCTTCGTGGACTGTACCCTGTTGACACTATCTCTACTGTTGGTAGAATTTGTTCTGAGGTAATTAATATTAGAATGCCACATGAAATATACCTAGTGTTTGTACACAATTCCTTGCTAACTTATTCCTTCTGGTAGTTTTCCTTTTTGTTTAAACTTAAAATTTGTTGCTGAAATATGTGTTTGGCTTTTGTAAAATTTCTAATGTCACTATTAAAGATAAGGAGGGAAGTCGAGATTTTGCTTTACAGGCTCAAGCTTGCGCTTCTAATAAAATTTCTGGGCCAGGCCTAACTTGTTCATATAAACTCATCAAGCTCACACAGAGATTAAAAAGTTTATCAAACAGAATTCTCTGTTCAAGCTCATTTAGATTAGAGCCCATCTTACGGCCAAGCTCCTAAACAGCTTGATTTAAGGTCTAAATAAATGAAGACTTCCAAGTTTTTTTTCTTCTTTTTGACAAAGGTACTGTAAATGAGTGAGGGATCGATTGGTTCAAGTCCATGGTGAGCTCATGGATGAGATCCCTATTGATCCTTGCTGGATGTGCTTGCCCCACTAGTAAAAACTGAATATACTTCAAAGAAAAATACACAGTATTGAAGAACTTCGGGAAAAGATGTAGATGTGGATCAGTTGCCCAAGCCTACATAGGGTGCAACGCACAAGATTAAATCCACTTGGTATATAAGCTGTGGTTTCGGTAGCCATAGAAAACGCTTCTTTAAAGCCTAGAAGTGGCTTCTTATTCTCTCAACGGGAAAATGGTCTAGTAGCTAAGTTTTCAGGGATCGGGTAATCATGGAATGATATACTTCGAGTCAAGAAAAGGAAAATGCTACATGAAGGACTTGATCCATGGAAAGGCCCAAGCCTTCAAAATAAATTGGACCGTTAACCCTAATTTGAGACACAGCAAAATGAAGAGTGTATACCACCTAAGGTTATGTTTTGTGTATTTGTATAGAATCACTACTTATTTTGCTCACTCATTGTTAGAATGAAATCAACTCTTAATGATTCTGTATTATGTGTGAGATATGATATTATTACTATTGCCATTTTTATTTATTTTACTTATTTTTGCTAACTGATATTATTATTTTTGATATTTAAACGAGCATTGCATTTGCATTAATTGTATAGGCTGAGAAGGTTTTCTATCAAGAAATGTACTTTAAGAAGACTGTCAGATTTGTTGGAGAACCAATGACACATTTGGAATCAATTGCTTCCTCTGCGGTATATTATCTTGGATAGTGATATTATATGTGTGTGTTCCCCTGTAGTGATATATGTATTTTGTTCTTGAGTTTAAACTCGCTTTCGTCTGAACAATGCATTTTCTATGGAGCGTTTGAAGGCCGTTTTCCTTTTCATCTAGGTGCGTGCAGCCATCAAAGTGAAGGCATCTGTTATTATATGTTTCACTTCAACCGGAAAGGCTGCAAGGTATTATTGTTACTTCTACTTCATATATCTTAATACAGGCTGAATTTAAGTTGTTTTGCTGTCAGCAATGTTTGTTGTTCGCTTTCCACCCTAATAATAGTTACAATTTTATACAATATATGAATGTAGATTGATTGCGAAATATAGACCAACAATGCCAATTCTATCAGTTGTCATACCCCGGCTAAAAACAAATCAATTACGTTGGAGTTTTAGTGGTGCATTTGAGGTAAACTTCTTATTACAACTCTTCCTATAGTTTGTCTTTATTTGTTTATTTTTATTGGTCCAATTACTCTGCTCGGACTATAAACTTTACTAGATACAATTTTTTGGTGGAAACTTGCACTAGATCCTTGTTATTGCTGGCCATCAATTTGTTTCTGTGCAATTAATTTCATAGCATTGCTTACTGATAATTCTAACTATAGCTTCCCTTGGTTGGTTACATTTTTTTTTATTGGCCCAAGTATTCAAACTATCTACCGAATATAGTTTTCTTATTGGAAACTTGCACTGTCCATCAGTTTGTTTCTGTGCAATCTGACTCAGTTTTAATGGAATAAAACTGATTACGAAAGTACATTAGCTTTTTATAATTTATTATTTATGCAAGTCAATGGTGTCTGGGGAATGTTATCTGGGATTTGAGGGAAACGCATATAGAAGTTTCACGAATATTTTTACCTAACTACTGTTTAGACTTATAGGAACCGATAAACAGTACAAGACCACTCTAAGAAATCAATCAATATTTTTTGCTCAAATTGACGAACAACCTTCATAAGAGAAGTGGAGGCAAATTTGATTGCATCGGCAGCAAGCAAGCATCATTATCAAGGTTTATATACTAGCTTTAATGGAAAAAGAAAGACATCAGGACTGAAACATGTAGTATATCCAATATAATTGCGTTTTTAAGGTTTATATACTTCACTCTTTATCCTATATTTTTTTATACAGTTCGGTGACCTGTGCTAGTGGTAATGATGCTTTCATTTATTTAGTTGTGAGTTCTTATGTGGCCTATGCTTGGTCTGTTCCAGACTTTCATTAGTATAACTATATCCAGTTGCCTAATTGTATCTGAAGAAAATTGTTATTTATATAGATGTGTGGCAAACTGACAATGCTTTAGATTGGACACTTCCTACTTAATTATTTTTTCTGCTTTCATTGCTAAGGCATCAGTGTTGGAAAATTTTCATACACTCGGTGCTTGTTTGGTTACCTTCCCAGTACCCAGGAATTTCAACTTCCTAGGAAGTACCATCTGATAACATTATTGTTTGGTTGCACAAAACAAGGGAAGTGAATACCCACGATATGTGGGAAGTTGCTTACCAACCCCGCCCTTGGTTACTTGAAGTTCCCATGAATTTCTCAGTTACTAGGAATATTAAATACCAAGGGACTAGTACTTTCTATAGGAAGTTAATTCTCACATGCAACCAAACAAGCACTCAGAGCTTGATCGCAATGTATATGAATATATGTTGCTGTGCGATTTATTCACATCTACAATCTGCATAAACTTAAACTTACTATATACATCTTTTTCTGCAAAGAAAATATCAAGAACTCAGGGTGATATATTCTCGTATACAATCCGCTTGAACACTATAGATTCCCATACATGTTCCTCTTTATATTTCCAGATTTGAATATAATGCTTTAGGTTGATCTCATACCATCCTATTGAAACAAGCTAATACATCTACTTTCTTTACTTTATGTACGTTTAGGCTAGGCAATCACTTGTTGTCAGGGGTCTCTTTCCCATGCTTGCTGATCCTCGACATCCTGTAAGTTTGTTTCTCTTTCTTCTTTTCGTTTTTAAAGTATAAAATAATCAGAATCTTGTGATTTGTACTTCTATTGATTACCCTTTCCAGTTTACTGTAATGTTCTGTATGCTCTACCATCCAGTTTTACACGTGAGGTAGATTGCAATAGTGCGATTAGGTCATTATTTCTATTGATTTCATTTTTGATAGCTCATATAGTAGTTTGTAAAGTACAAGGGGAGGGAAAGTGAGGATCCAAAACCATGACCTTGTCACGTGGAAGGTAGTGGGGGATGAGCTTTTGCCATTAGGTTATCTGTAAATCTTCAGCCATCTTGTCTATTTGCCTAACATACATTTACTTATCTCCACTCTGCTGGAGACATTTATTTAAGAAAATTTGTAAGCTTCATATATTTCTATCAATTTGTCATCATTATTTTTTTTATCAGCCAAGAAACTGCATAGTTTCAAACGGTCATGCTTGCTTATCAATGATCACAAATCACATAATATTAGATTACCGGTATCTGTGTGATAAACTTTGTCGCATAGCTCCACTTTAAAAGATTTGCATTCTTTTTTGGCAGTTACCTAGATGCATTTTGTTCCATCCTTTTTAGTTTGTGTATTGTTACTGCAGTTATAATTACTGTTAGAGTTCTTGGCCTCAACAACACATTCTTGTATAGTTTGCTAGGGGGAAGCACGTTCGCAGATTAGACATCAAAAGACTATAATAATTTATATATTTGATGCCTATTTGTGCAGGCTGAATCTCACACTGTAACAAATGAGTCGGTCCTGAAGGTTGCGCTTGATCATGGCAAGGCCTCTGGGGTAATAAAATCGCATGATCGAGTTGTCATCTGCCAGAAACTTGGGGATGCTTCGGTGGTTAAAATTATTGAACTTGAAGACTAGACAATAGACAGTCATATGATATTAATTGTATGTAATTTCCTCCTATTGTTTCAAAATATTTAGTTAATAGTATTCAGTAAATAATGGAGAGATTTATGACTCAAGCACTGGCAATTTTTTTACTGAATGGTAATGAAGTGATTCAAGTTATTCCTTGAAAAAAATAAAATTCTCGAGGACCTACGGGTGTTGTAGGACTTGCTATTGTACGGGTGTTGTAAGACTTGCAATCGGGACATTTATGACCAATAATTGGAACTTAACTACTGAGTAGGAACTGCAATAGTTGCAGAGGATCCAAATCTGCATATATCTTCAGTTTCCAGCCAGAAGATGAAACTGCTGGGGATGGCGTCGTGTCCGTGGACCTCTTTACTTGCTACAACGCATATCACTTGCACAAGTCCCTGATGACACTTCTTCCCGCACTGGGGATGCTCTAATAATTGATAAATATTCCTGCCAACTTGTTCGAATGAGTTCATAGTTATCTTTCTCTAAACTTGGTCCTTTTTTGTTATTCGATATTCACTCTCATTCCAAATTTATTGTGAATCGTCCCCGTTCGATATTATTTTCCAGGAAACTTACTCACAGTTAAATTCACTTTTTAGCAAGTCCAGGAAGGAAGAACAAGGTTCGACTTCGACTTTAAAAACTCGACTTAAAAGCACTTTATCATTTTAATACGTTCAACTTTGATTTTAAATTTTGTGTAACAAAGACATACAAGCCAACTTTTTGTAATAGAAAAATTCACAAATGTAACAAGTAGTGACAATATAGAATAAATTCACAGACGTCTGTACAAATATACACGATTTTTGAATAACTTAGAAAATTAAATATTTTGAATATAATGTTAAGAGCACTATAGTTAAGGACGTATAAAATAAGTGATGAATGCTGAAAATTGGTTAATTAGTAAAACCTTATAATTTTAATTAATTTAGAATTGATTAGTGAATTTAATTGACATATCTAAAAAATTCTAATTTTTGATTGATTAACGGGATAGTATAATATACCAGTATTATTGTTGGAACCAGATTTCTGCCGATCGAATTGCAGGAACCTACTTCCGTCTTCGAACCTGCAAAGAAGAGAATGCGAGGGATTGTCCCCCCGATTCACCTCCGGTGTGAGAATAAATCAATCTGGTCGAAGTAGGTTTTATGAATACAAATGCTCTGAGTTATCCGTGTGTGTAAATTAGTGACTGTATGAAGTGTATTCAAACCTCCCTTTTATCTTTCAAACGTTTGTTGGCGATAATAGGGGACGTAGGAGAGACGTTGCGGCCACGTGGACCACGTCTCCTATCTTCATTATGTGGGCTTCTAACGGATATCTCCTTATGGGCCCCATCCACCTATGTCCTTTGGTCCAATCTTAGCAATTGGGCTTCTTCGGCCCAAGAGACATTAGACGCTTCTTTGGTCCAATCTTAGCAATCACCGCACGCCAGTTAATGTTCACAGCTGTCTTTTCGAGATGCGTGCATTTATCTAGGCCCTTGAATCCCAAACGTCTTTCATCTCAGCCCTCCATTTCAAATCATAACTGCCTTGTCCCAATAATCCAATAGACGCTTTTAATCATTGCATATATATAAGCCTCTACACACCACCATCGCGTCATTTCTCTTGCAAAAACACACACAAGCATACTCGCAAATTTACTCTGCCAAGGATTTTCCCTGTGAAGTATAACGGGCAACATCAACTCCAGTTTTCCCTCGCGGCCTTTCCTAGCATCCTCCTTTTTTGAAAACAGTAAGTTTTCTACCTTTTAATTCTAGCAATTTCCTTATTTTGCTTGCTCTAGATGCATTGGGATTTCAGTTTTACGTCCACTGAGGTTTGCATTCCTTGCTTTTGTGCTTGTATTACTGAGAAATTTTCCATGCGGGTTGGGGGCTTTGTCTTCTTATTTTTCTTTTGTACCATAGTTTCCAAGCAATTATTTTCCTTTTCTGGGTGTCCTACCGGGTTTAGAGATGGTATGCGGGGATGTTCCAGGTAAGAATTCCCTTCGGGACGTTCTATCCTTGGAACATCCTTCGGGAACCGACCCTTGGACAGTTTCTATAATTGCTTCGGAATTTAGGAGTCCGGACCGGTCCAGGCCCGCTGTACTCAGCTTTTCTTTCCTTCATCCATTACGTTCTTTACTCCGAGTACATGGCTAACAGCTCTCATTTACGAATGCAGGGCATGGATCGGTCAACTTTGGAGGCGGATCCTTTAGCCAAGTCTTCGGTACCAATGTGTTCTCGCCATTTTGGGAACATCTCAGCCTTCTCTGCCGCCAATAACCCCACACAACTAACCAAAAAACGCGTCGAAGAATTCTATTCTGACTACCACGTACCTCGCGGCGCTTATCATTTGTACCTGCCGAGGGAAGATGACCGAATTTACCGAACACCTCCCGTACCCGAGAGCTTCGGCGGAGCTGCCATAGGCTTGTCTAAAGCCGCTTTCAAGTGTGGATTCAGAGTCCCGCTCCTTCAGATCCTTAAGAACCTCTTCAAGCATATGAATATTGCCTTCGGCCAGATGGATCTGAATGGCTTCATACATATTAATACCTTTCAGCGCCGATGCTTGCTCGCGGAGATAGAGCCGGTCACACGGCTTTTCTCGTTCCATTATGATTTCAGAAAGAACACAAAAAGTCACGGTTTCTACACCATCGCTCGTCGGCCCGGACGCTCAGATTGGTGTTTCACGAACTCCAGCAATAAGAAGAGTCACACCCATTTGTGTTATATGGCCGGCCCGAAACTGGCTGAGTTCGGGGTGTGGCACGATGTCCAACCGACCAAGCTCTTGATGCCGACTCTACCGCCCGAGGAGGCCGCAAGATATGAGAAACTGGTAAAGTATAATCTTCCCAAAGTCCCGTTGACCGAAAGCTGGAATATGGACTGGCTCTTCGCCCTATGGGGTAACGGTAACATAATGTTATTTCTTTACTTGTCCTTTTGCAGTTTACGCATCTTTTCTCATATGCAATTTGTCATGATATTATTGTGTTTTGGCTATTCACTTCTGACCTTGCCTTTTGTTTTGGTTTTTTATGCAGTGTCTACCAGAGAGGCTCTGATCGAAAGGAAGAGGAAGAAAGCCCAGGAGAAGAGGGTCGTAGAGCTGCTTGCTGAGGCTCAGAAGGCGGGGGATTCCAACCCGCCGATGACGGAGCAGTTGGAGGGCTTATCATCTGGTCCCAATGTTTCGTCATCCCCTTCTCTGGAGCTGGCCGGGGACTCCATTCAGAAACCTCCGGAGGGCGAAGCCGACCCTCAAAAGCGCCCGCAATCCACCGATGACATCGTACAAATATATGTCCCGAATCGGGAGTGCATGTCTCCGATGTCGTGGCTCTCCCGACCCCTGATTCGGCCAATGATATGGCCTCAGACATCTGTAGGGGCCTGATACTGCCCCACATTGCGCCGGCTTATGTAACGACTGACCCTTTGGCCGCCTGTACCGAGCTGTTGGCCCTTCTTACCATGGTAAATTTCTTCAGCATACTTTGTTTTTTTGTATTTAGTCTTATTTTAGTTCCCATGTGCTTGACTTGCTTTTCTTCCTGTTTTAGGCCGAACCTTGGGCCGCAGCTGTGACTGACAAGGTCCAGGGCATGGGAGCTTGCCTGAAGGCCGTGGACGAGATGGAGGCCAGGGCCGTGGCGGCGGAGCAAGAGCTGGGGAGATTCCGGGGCCGACTGGAGGTTGCGGAGGGCAAGGCCACTGTGCTTGCCAATGATAAGAAAACTCTGAAGAAGGAAGTGGGTGCGCTCCGTCGCCGCATAAGCAACAGGAATACCCAACTCAAGGCTTCGCAGAAGGAGCTCCGGAAGACCCACAAGAAACTGTTGCTGATTGAGGATCGCTGCTTCCAGATGGGCTATGATGAGGCGATCCTTAAGGCGAACGGACTCGGCTGGGACCACAAGCTCCTGCTCGACAAATGCATGGAGGATCCAGTCGGCCGAGAGACGCTAGATGAGCCCTTAGTCATCTCCTCAGATCCGGATGAGGATATCTCCGAATAGACTTTGATTTAATTTTGTAAAACAAGAATTACCTTTGGGCCTAAACAGTTATCGCCTTCGGGCTATTGTAACTATTGCCTTCGGGCTTCTACTATTTGCGCCTTCGGGATTTATGCTATTTGGTTTTAACTTACTTTGTGCCTTTTATTTTCGTTCGGCCTTTATTTTTCCTTAGTGTAATTTTCACATTTCATGTTTTCTTCGGCATTCTTTTATTTTTCTGCCTTAACATGTTTTTGCATTTCATGCTTCTTCGGCATTCTTTTTTCTGCCTTAGCATATTTTTGCATTCCATGCTTCTTCGGGATTCATTTTTTTGCCTTAGCATATTTTTGCATTTCATGCTTCTTCGGCATTCTTTTTTCTGTCTTAGCATATTTTTGCATTTCATGCTTCTTCAGCATTCATTTTTCTGCCTTAGCATATTTTTGTATTTCATGCTTCTTCGGCATTCCTTTTCTGCCTTGGCATGTTTTATATGTTGTAGTTCTGATCGGACATGATTCAAATGATCATTGTCCTTTTGACCTGTTATTTTTGCCTTAGCATTGCCCTTTGCAAGTAAATGCTTTCTGGGGTGAGGGTGTGTTTCTTTCGTCCCCGGTGTTTAAGAGCCTCGGTATACTTCTTCGGGACTAAATACTTGGTCGGCTTGTTGCCTCCAATCCCGAAGGAGCTATAGGAGACCTTAAGGCTTAAGGAGATAACATGGGGGGGGGGTTATCCTGATCGGGCCGCTCCCCTGGATAAGCCCCTTCTGTTTATTACTTTTCATACATACTAAGAACTATCTAGTTTAAGTGCATACGTAAAATGACAAAATGTTGTAAACGAGGCTAAGTGTCTTTCATTAATGTTTTGGCCGAAGCCACGGTTACACATGCTTCATCCTTTAGGAAATTCAAATACATTACTGAATAGAAACAACTTCAATTGGAAAAACATAAATAAAATAGGCGTAGCCATGCTTACTGATAGAAGCGACGGAGGCGGGTGGCATGCCAGGTGTTTTTGATAGGACTTCCGTTCGTTCCCTCCAGTTTGTAGGTGCCAGGCCGAATAATCTCAATCACCTTGTAGGGGCCTTCCCAGTTCGGCTGTAGCTTGCCCTGTTTAGTCGGCATAGACGTGAGATGTTCTCTCAACACCAAGTCACCCACCTAGAATAATCTCTTTTTGATGCACGCATCATAATACTGAGCGGCTTGAAGTTGGTATTTGAGATTTCTTTGGTGGGCGGCTTCTCTTTCTTCCTCTAAAAAGTCCACATTGGCTCTCAGGCCAAACTCGTTGTTTTCCACATTGGACATTTTGGCTCTGTAAGATTCTAAGCCAACTTCGACGGGAACTAGAGCATCTGTCCCATACGCCAGCCTAAACGGTGTTTCGCTTGTGGACGACTGCGGCATTGTTCGGTAGGCCCACAGTACCCAGGAAACTCTTCTACGCACAACCCTTTCGCTTCTCCAAGTCTCTTTTTTATTCCATCAAAAATTATCTTGTTGGCTGTTTTAATCGCTCTGTTACCTTGTGGATGTCCGACTGAACTGAATTTCTATTGTATGCCGAAGTGGTGTAGGAATTTTCTGAACTTGTTTCCGATGAACTGGGTACAATTGTCTGACACACAAATTTTAGGGATCCCAAACCTTAAGATCACCTGCTCCAGCATGAATTTTTGGCTGCGTCTTCGGTGATCGAGGCTAAGGAGCGAGCTTCAACCTATTTGGTCATGTAATCAATAGCCACAATACAGTATTTGGCTTGTTTGGTGCTAGGTGGGAGGATTCCCACGATATCCACGGCCTACATGGCGAAGGGGATTGGGCTAAGGACTGAAGCCATCTCCTCCGGGGGCTGCTTCAGCACAGTGCTGAATAGTTGACATTGCCTGTACTTTTTAGCACAGTCATGAGCGTCGGCTCTTATGGTCGGGCAATAGAACCCTTGCTTGAGGATTTTAAAGGCAAGTGATCGTCATGCTAAGTGTTCGCTGTAAATTCCTTCATGGACCGTCTCCAGAGCCAACCTCTGCTCTTCGGGATCCAAGCATCTGAGAAGTGGTTCAGTGGCCGATCTTCAGTACAGCTTGTTACCAATGTTGGTATAACTTGCCGCCCGATACTTAAATTTATGTGCTTTGTTTCGATCCAGAGGTAGGGTCCCCTTTTCTAGATAAGCCCTTATTGGGGTCATCCAGGTGATACCCTGATGAATTTCCATGCACTCTTTTCTGTCAATCGAGAGAGCTCCCACTTCGGTTAAATAAATGGAGCCGGTGAGGCTTTGTGTTTCTGCAGAAGCCAGCTGAGAGAGGGCATCCGCTAGGCTGTTGTTTTCCCTGTCAACTTGGGTCAGTTCAAAAGATTCAAATACCAACGAATTTTCTTTTACCTTAGTGGCGTAGGACTTTGTCCGAGGGTCCCTTTACTCATACTCTCCCAAGAAGTGTTTCACCACCGCTGAAGGCCCTTAAGTGCTTCACCTCCAAGTTTTTAACCAACTCTATTCTTGCTAGCAAAGCTTCATATTCCGTCTCGTTATTGGTGAGGGAAAAAGTGAATGTGATAGGTTGGCATATCTCGAAGCCGTCAGGACTAGTCAGAATGAACCCAGCTCCGTATTTTGTTCCTGCTACTGAGCCATCTACAAATAATTTCCATTTACCGGGTAACCAAATAAGCTGTTCTTCGAGAATAAGGTCCTTTAGTCCGGAGAAGGAGCATTCAACCATGAACTTGGCCAGTGCTTGTGCCTTGATCGAGGTTCTCGGCACATAATCCAAGTCATATTCGCCCAACTCGATCGACCAGGCTACCACTCTTCCCGAAGCCTCTGGCCTAGTAAGTATTTTCTTAAGTGGCTGATCTGTCATCACTCGCACGGTTCTGCCTTGGAAATAATACCGCAATTTTCAGGTAGCCATGACTAGCCCATATACGAATTTTTCAGCGTCAGGGTACCTGGTTTCAGCATCTTTAAGAATGTGAGATACATAAAGTACATGATGTTCATTACCTTTGTAACACCCCCAAATCCGGGGTCAGGAATCTGGGTCGTTACGATACCGTCCAATCATATATTACCTGCATTAACTCACCAATCCAATAACACAACACCAAATGACCCCAAATCCTTT
>PHNY01255988.1:1404-12605 GCA_003724115.2 Anethum foeniculum
TTTTAGGTACTTTGACAGTTTGTGTTTCAGCCTCATTTTTAAACATAATGAATTTATCAAGTGCTTCATCTTTATGTTTTAAGGAAGTAAACATCACAATATCTACTACAATCATCTATAAATGTAATGAAATATCTATAATAGTCCTTAGTCAAAACACCATCGAATTCTCATATGTCAGAGTGTACTAAATTTAACAATTCTGAATCCCTAACAACATTATGAAAAGTTTTCCTTGTTTATTTAACAGTCACATATACTTGACATTTAGATTTTTTTATCAATGGCATGCTTTGGAATCAACTCTAAATTCATCATATGCTTTAGAGCACCAAAATTTAAATGACCAAGTCATAAGTGCCACAAATCAGATGACTCTACACAATTAATAGAAGGTGCAGCATTATCATTAATAAAACCACCCAAAACGGGCTCAGCATTTATCAAAAATAAACCGTCAGACAAGTAACCCTTGCCAAAAATGTACCAGTATGAGTTATCACTACTTTATTACATCTCAAAGAAAGTTCAAAGCCACTATTAGGAAAAGAGCTTCCACTTATTATATTTCTACGAATAGAAGGAACATGATGCACTCTAGTGAGAGACAGAATACGCCCAGAAATAAACTTCAAGTCCACGTTTCCTATTCCGAGCGCTTGAGCAGCACTAGCATTCCCCATCGTCACTGTCAATCCATGTCTTTGTTGATAAGATACAAAGAGAGTAATATCAGCACAAATATGCACATTAGCTCCTGTATCAATCAACCATTCATGACAGATAAGTGGAAAGTAGTATGGGGTTGTAGGTAACATACCTGTCATTGGCTCCAAAGGAAGCAACCTCACCAACAACCATATTAACTACAGGCCCACCAGTGGTTCCAAGACAAAGCACAGTATTTGCTTGAGCTACCACCGCAGCTTTCTTCACTTTTTTTACCGGACAGTCCTTGCTCTAATGACCAACCTGTCCACAAGACCAACATGGTTTATTTTCCTTAAGTTTCTTAGCCTTGTTCTTGTCAGTTTTACGCTTAGTGCTATCCTTCTTAGTGACAGATTTTCTTTTCCGTCCAACAGTCACTACATTCACCTTTGAACTACTCTCATGTTCAGCAGGCATCACATGTCCCTATTTGGACTTGTGTTGTTCCTGCACAGAGATGTCCAACATAAGGTTCGTCCATGTGATCTTTCCTTTCTGTCTTTTCAGGGAGAGAGCGAACTCTTCCCAAGACTTAGGGAGCTTTTCAATCACAACCATCACCTTAAACTTCTCAGGTAAGTCCATTCCGGACTCCTTCAAAGCATGAACCAACATCTCAAACTCATGAACCTGCTCAGTCATGGATTTCGTATCCACCAGCTTGAAATCAAGGAACCTCGCCACAGAATACTTCTCAAGACCTTGAGAATCAGTACTATGGGTTTGGTCCAGCTTCTCACATAAGATTTTAGCAGTATAGGCATCTGATGAATAAACATCGAACAAAGTGTTTGTTAAAGCAGCCAAAATGGCAGCCCTAGCCACCCCATCCTTTTTAGCCCATCGAGCATAAACCTTAACGGTTTCGGCCTTTTCTTGATCCACAACAGATGGATCATACTCCACCACCGGCCATAGACCCTTAACAGTTCACCAGAGCTTCATCCTTTTCTACCAACAAGAAAAATAAGCTTTGCCACTGAACTTATAAGGCATACCCGATAGATCAGTAGGCTGTGGGAAACTGTACGTGGTCCAGTCAATGTAGGATGAAGTACCACCAGGATCAGAAGGAACATCAACAACCTTAGGAGGAACAGTAATATGAGTACCAATTTCATCATACATCTTGCTAATTAACAGTATATAATAAATAATCACTTCAAGATTGTTGAAATATAGACTAAACACACAACAATGGGACAGTTATATAAACGATTTAACAAGGCAAAAACAATATACAATTAGAGACTGTAATGAACAAGAGAAATAAGAAATCACTTACCTCTACAGTAGTGCTCACAAAATCTGATAAACAAGAACAACTGAGTCGCCCAGCCCTCGTAAAGTCTAGACTGTTCTTGAAGAAATCTATGCAAAACCTGCATGTATGTATATGGAGAGAACAGATATAGCAGATAGGGCTTTCACAAATATGTGTGAGTTGTATAAATTCTGACTCGCAAATCCTGACAGCCCCCTTGTAAACTAAATTCTGACACACAATATTCATATTAAAATAATATAATAAGTCTATATTTATTTAATTAAATTTGCAGTAAATTACCTCGCACAGCTCGCCTCGCGTACGCGAGATGCCGAGACATTCACCCAAATCGCCCTTTGAATAGACCCGAGTCGAGTCGTGACGTGGCGTGGCATGGCGTGGCGTGGCGTGGCGAGGCGATGCGGCGGCGGCGCGTGTGTGTACGCACGAGACCCACACTAGCACCATGCACACCCACATGCCGTAGTAGTTGTATACTACTCTTGCACATGTAACTATATAAACCCACCAACTTTTCTTTACCAATTCAATGTGTGATAAACCCACACAATCCATTTCAAACTACTTACTCCAACTCAATTTCTATATGGATTAAACTAAGAAAATGACTTAGATCCAATCATGAAAGTTTAGGTCCTTATAGCAAGGAATAACCTCCAACAATTAGTTTCCGGAAATTCCATCAAAAATATATCTAAAACATATCTTAAACTTTCCATTTTCTAACAACTTTTAATAGCCACGACTCTTTTATCATTAGCATTCTTGATTTTTTTTGTTCACCTCATCAATTATTATATTTGCATATTGAGATCAGAAAAATCAGCTGACTCTAACACCTTATCGACTATAAAAAAAAAGTTAATGATTGCGAAATCGAGAATTCATAAGAATAGTTATTGAAATTTTCTCAGTTTCTATAACCAACCTTTACCTGACCTTAACACTTAACTTAATAGACATAATAATCTTGAGACAGTTTATCTATGATAACTGATACTCCATTCTTCCTTTTTCGATTTTTCTTTTTGAAAAATACCTTCATACTATTATTTCAATATTTGACTAATATATATATACTAGCAACTCATTTTTATTTAATGTAATTAATAGAGGTAAACAAATAAACAAAGAATCCGACTAACATTTTCTTAAAATGTGTGTTTTTTTAAATATGAAACAACTAAAAAGGGACAAAGGATGGAGTAAGTAACATGCATGGTAGTATTATTAAGGTAGAATTTGAAAGTTAAAAACCTCAGTTCTCCTTTCTCTCTGTTTCTCCGATAAAACCCTAACTACTATTTCATCAATTTTGGGGTTATCATCAGTCATTTGATTGATGATAATCTCCATTTTCATTATTTTTCTTAATTTTACTCTTGTTTGATAAATCTCTCTTTTTGTTGAGAGTGCCTTTACCCACTTATTGAGTTTTATCTCCCAGTTTTTGGTTTGTTCTTTCTTCTTGTGAGAGTTTACTTTGTTTTCATGTCCGAGAGATCACAGGTCTGCTGAATTTTTGTAATATTGATGGATCTATGATTTACGTGAGCTTGCAATTACAATTGATATCAGGGATACGTTTTGATTAATCAGATGTACGTGTTTATCACAACTACAATGAATCTTTAGATTGTTCGTTTAAAAGGGTTTTATGTTTCAGCGGTGAAAATGACAGATGCTCAACAATGAAATATCTACTCAATGATTGTAGTTTTGATATAAAAAAAAAAAAAGAAGAAGTTGATTTGATATATTTCTGTATATGTTCATTGATATTCAATTAGTTTTATAGATGTCAAATGACATTTTCTCAATTAATTAGTTTGAATTTTCTAAGAAAGAAAGTAGGGAATTTGAGTTTTTTTTTTTTGTTTCAAAAAAAAAAAAAAACTAATCATTATATCCAGAACAGCTTCTTCAGGGTCCCCGAATTTGGACTCCACTCCGGATCGTCCTGTTTAAATTTGGTGTTACTAAATACACCCATTTGCTACAGAGTGAACTAATAGCTAGTGTAATTAGGTCTTTTGGTCATTCTCTTCCTGCAATGCAATGGGAGTTCATTTTCTCATCAAACTCATTTTTTCTTTTTTGAAGCCATGTGTATATTACTTATTACATGTCTCGTTGACGTGATGAGATCTTGTACATTCATCCACAACCCATTAGAACATTCATTTGCATAATAGACCTATTTAGAGCTCCAAGTATTTTAGGAATTACAAAACAAAAAAAGACTAAAATGATTATATATCACTACTAACAGAATGCAGGTATATATCACATATTCGAAAGCGAGACTTCTTCTAAAAACAAGTTTTAATACAACATCATGGTACGAATGATTTGTGTAGCTAATCTGAATGTTTCTTGATCACCTTATATATCACATTCAAATATTTTACAAAGATGGGTAGGGAACTTAAACAACATAAACTTAACTCCAACAACAGTCCATCAGCCTCCAGCTCTTAATTAAGTTAAAATAACCTACAAAGGACTGCAAAATGTATATGTTGACTTGCATTCTGTCTAACCAAGACGGCAGAGTCACATCTTAAACAAACATTTCATGCACATATGCAATCTAGTCCCTCATTTCATATCAGAATAGCCGGCACACCACCTTTTCAATAACCTTTCAACCTGGATTTGGTCTTCATTGGTCCATTCCATGTTGTACATAATATATATTTATGTACAAGTTTTTTTTTTTTTAATAATCTGGCACATACTATATATGTTGTTGGTTACCTAAGTAATACAAACTAGAAGGCATACATAATGGGAAAAATTCATAGTTCTCCCTACATTTACAAACTGCTGATCCTCACTATTTTACACACAATCTCCTTGTCACAAGCCCAAGCTCCACAAAATTCACCAAATCAATGCAATGAAATTCTTGTTACATACACATACGTATCAGGGTACCCGGTTCCCCCAATGGTCCCTTCCAACTTGACCCAACAGGCCTACAGGTTCCAATCCACTCTCACAGTCCTCAACAATGGCTTACAAGAACTACCCTCGTGGAGGGTTTTTGTCGGGTTCAAGCACAATGAACTGTTGGTCTCTGCCTCCAATGCTGTGCTTGCTGATGGAACTTCACTTCCTGCTAATGTTAGCACTGGTGCAGTTTTGGCTGGTTTTCCAGTGACTACTCTTAGAACTGGAATTCAGACGGCTGGAGATTTTAACTTAATGCTAGCTCGGGTGGAGTTGGTGGGTACTCAGTTTGGAGTTGGAGTTCCGGATATTCCTCTTCCAGGTTCTCTTCGGATTGCTAATGATGAGTTTTCTTGTACTAGTCCTTCTGTTCAAGGTTAGTTTTACTGACAGAGTGCTACTATTTCTTCCTTAATTACTTCCATTGTATATTGTTAGTAGGCTAACTGCTGGATTATTTAACTTTTGCTAATAAAACACTATGCAGTTAAGAGTAAAAGTCATATTGCGTATGATTAAGCACAAGTTCAATCTTCTTATTAGATAAAATGTTAGACTACAATAATAAGCCTATTGACAAAATTCCTTCAGCCTGCAAACTCTGGAGAGATTATCTTAAATTAATATATGCATGTCTCGAATCACCGACTCATATGCAAAGCGTCTTCAAATTTCAGGGAATGTAACTCAAGTATGTTGCTTTAAAGATTCAAATGCCCCATCTGGCTTTGAATTAGAGGATCAAGAAATTTTCGAACCCCTCCAGAATGGCGATATTAGCATAATGTATGATGTGATTAGATCATACGAATCAAATTACCTAGCACAGGTCACAATCTCCAATCAAAATCCAATCAGCCGTCTTGATAATTGGCACTTGAGCTGGGAATGGATGAGAGATGAATTCATTAACACCATGAGAGGAGCATATCCTTTTATTGTAGATACAAATGAATGCATCTATGGCCGGCAAGGTGAATTTTACCAAGACTTGGATTTTTCTGCAGCCTTGAATTGTGAAAGAAGACCAGTGATTATTGATCTTCCACTTGACAGAACAAATGATACAAATCTTGGAAGGATTCCATTTTGTTGTCGAAATGGGACGATCTTGCCACCTAATATGGATCCAACTAGGTCCATGTCAATATTTCAAATGCAGGTTTACAAAATGCCCCCAGATTTGAACAGGACTCAGCTTACTCCACCACAAAACTGGAGAATCAATGGAACAAATAGCCCTGATTATCAATGTGGTCCGCCAGTTCGTATCAATCCAACATTGTTTCCCAACCCCGAGGGGTTATCTTCAGAAACAGTAGCAATTGCTAGTTGGCAAGTGGTGTGTAACATTTCACGTTCAAAGTCAGAGAGCCCAAAATGTTGTGTATCTTTCTCAGCTTTCAACAATGAGTCAGTTATCCCCTGCAATACCTGTGCTTGTGGATGCAAATCGGATCCGAGTGATATGTGTAGTGCTACAACACCAGCACTTCTTTTACCATCACAAGCTCTACTTATTCCTTTCGATAATAGAACAAGACTTGCAAAGGAGTTTAGTAGAATTAACAATCGGAAAATGCCTGATCCATTGCCTTGTCCGGATAATTGTGGTGTTAGTATCAACTGGCATTTACTTTCTGATTTCAAAGACGGATGGAGCGCAAGAATGACAGTTTTCAATTGGGGTGAAACTCACTTTGCTGATTGGTTTGCTGCAGTTCAACTTGACAATGCAATGCCTGGTTTTGAACAAGCATACTCATTCAATGGAACCGCTCTCTCGGGTACTGATCACACTCTATTTCTCCAGGGACTTCCTGGATTAAATTATATCGTGGCCGAGAGAGATGGAAAGGATCCGAGGAAAGATCCTCGTGTTCCTGGCTCGCAGCAATCGGTTGTCTCGTTTACCAAGAAAATGACACCTGGAATTAACGTGATTCGTGGGGATGGATATCCAAGTAAGGTTTACTTCAATGGTGAAGAGTGTTCTCTTCCTTCTATGCTTCCAAGTGATGGTCATGGTATTAGTGCAACAAGTGTTTTAATCTGTCTTATAGCTTCACTTGTTACTGTGTTTCTTCAGCTATAATTTGGACCTATTATTTAAGGAGACCGAACATAATTTTAATTTCTTTAATTCTTTAAGCCTATACTAGCAGCTCTTTATGGTTGATTCTTTGTATGTATAATTTATGTGCAATCTACTGTCTTTGCATATTTGCACCCCATTGTTAAGCACATATTAGTTTCTCACTGTCAACTGTACACATTATGCAAAAAACAGAACACTGGGAAAACTTTATTGTAATGCGTAATATAAAATGTAATGATCCCACTCAAACTCAGTGATAGATCGCCTGTGTATGTAATAAACAAATAATAACAAGTTGGATTACCAGTGTAAATAGTAGATCAAGTGATATTCCTTGAAAAACAAATAAAGCTGTCTTTATAAGTTTATAACAAGAATCTAAAGACCAAATTCTGGGATAACTAAAAATATACTTCCTCCGTCCTATATTTCTTGATGTGTTTGCAAAGTCAAATTAGCCAAAAAATATAGGATGTAGTGCAAGTGTATAGTACATGTATGAGTGACAGAATAATCACCTAATTGAGGCCATTTAGGAATTCAAGGGCCTTCTATTTTTACCGAACCAAAGAGTCTGTTTTACTGAACCAAAGAGTCACTATGGGTGATTCAATTTTTAAATCTAAAGAAAAGAGTACAATTCAATCTAAAATTCTGATGTAATCTGACTTGCATTTATATATTCAAATGTAATCTCTGTAGTACTATCAACCCCTAATATCTCATCACAACAGTACGCTATATCTAGTTTCTTACTAACACTGACAATTGTAACAACAAAGTGTATCTTCCTTCAACAAGACTACTAGTCTTCCATACAACTCTAATAAGCAGCTATACAATCAGAAGAGTACTTCCTTAAGGATTAGGAGTATTAGCATAATGAAGCACATAATAACAAGAACTGTAGCACACTTCACCATTCCCCCACTTTTTTGGCTTCTCTCTGCCTGTAAATATTGAAAGAGTAAGAATGAACTTTACTTGTGTGATTCGTAGTTCTACTTATATCACTAAACAGTAAACACATACAGTACCTGCTAGACTATCATAAACCAGTTTCTAACACGGACCGAACAGAAAAAGAGCTCATTGAATTTCTCATATACATTATAGCCAAAAAAACACATAAAGATACCTTCTCCAATTGTTTGAGGCCTTCCTCTACTGATGTAGCAGTGTTCTGAATGTTGTAGTCTATCCGATCAACAATTGTTCCCTGAAGAAAGTATTAACTAAGTATATTCCTGGATAGCCACGATAAGTTTTAAACGATTGGAAAAGATAAGACTTAAACCTGGTCTATTACAAGGACTGATAGATCCTTCATAATTTGGGCCAGCTCGTTTACTGATTCCAAAACCTACACATCAATGTTTTGTCTAATAATAACAATCAGAACTATGTTATAGCACTACCAACAAAAGTGATATACATACCTGGTTTATCTCTCTTTCCCTTTCAGCTGTAAAATGCTCACTTTTCTTTACTTTGACCATTTGATGTTCAGTAAAACCCTAATTAATCAAGCACAATATTTCTATGATTAGTTTCCTATGTTGCCATCAGCATTTATCTAGTGCATAGATTGAAACATTAGAGAATTAAATCCTGCATCATCCACCCCTAGTAACTTACAGAACTTGTATATTGCAATTCACTAGACTTCTATGTAATAAGTTCACAATATCACAATCATAGAAGCAACAAATAACAAGGGTGAAATATACCACGTCACTGAATTCATCATCAGCTAATCCAGATTTATTTTCATTCAAATTCATTTCCATGTCAAGCCCATCATGTTCCTACATTATAAACACAAAAAGTTATTAGGACTAGCAACTGAAACTTTCATAATGCTAAACCTGCACATGTTGACATGTGACATAATAACCAGAAAAAAGAAACACTCCAAAATATGCTAATGAAAAAGTGCCAATTGTTTTGGTAGACAAACCTCTTTTTGCTGACGCAAACGATTCAAATAAGAGGAATGTTTCTTACGAAGCCCCACTGAAATATTTTGAAGATCTGTTGCAAGGGAACGCTGTGTAAATACAATCATGTCAGGCAGTTCATCCTATTAGCGCACCAAAAATATTTCTATAGCTTGCAGTCATAACCATGAACCAGAGAAATGTTTAAGGAATGATCAAAATCCAACAACCGGACATGGACAATCACAAACATGCAAGCTAGTAAACTACAATTCATATACAAACAAAATCTTGCTGACAGTTTAAGCAAAATAAAACACAAATCAATGAAACCACAGACCACAATACATAAAATACAGTCTATCACCATACATAATTACTCGTGTAACACTGTAACTAGTAACCAGAAAAAGGCCCCTCCAATAACAATCAAAATTTCAAACAACGCAGATTAAGGTCAACACTAATTAACAATCTTACCTGGACGTTTTTCCGGATACTTGAATCCTCAGAAGGCCCACCCTCAGAAAGTTTCTTTAGCTTCTTTTCCGACTTTCTTAATAGAGCTGTAATCTCCTGAGTAAGTTCTTCAATCATATACTGATCTTTTTTCCCATCTCCAAAAGAAGGCGTTAAAGCCTTTGCATGAACCTTAGCTAACTCTGCCATTTTTTCTCGAGCTCTCTGTATATTGGAAGAAACTTCTTCCGAAATGTCAACCCAATCTGGAGGTAAGCCTATAGTAAATACATCCGAACTGCAGAAAAAGAAATCTGTCACTAACCAAAAGAGGTGAAGGGCTATAGCCTCATTCTGGAGGTCAGTAATGCAGTAAATCTATTTGTAGTGGAAAGGTAGATTAAACATATTAAGACAAAATTCAAGTGATATCTAGTGGGAAATACAACAACGGGAGCTAAACAATCATAGAAGGTAATATTTAGCCAAAAAAAAAATATCATAGAAGGTAACCTTACAGACGTGAGGAGTCTCATTGCTTACGCTGGTGGATACTAAAGGAAAGATGCAACTAACTAGGAAGTACCAAGAGTCTTCTTATAACCAAAAGGGAAGGAAATGCTAAGAGAAACGGACTGAGGAGGTAGATAAACAAAACTAAATAACTTTTCCATCTTAAAAAATGACAACAACAAAATGCCATTATATATTCAAATTCATTCAGCTAAATCAACATTCAACAAGCATAACAAAAAGATTTCTTACTAGTATAATCATTCTAAAGGGTATATAACAAATTTTTTTGTTCCTACGTTTCAAGAAATCTACTACTCACTTCCACTTATTCCTTTATTATGCATTAAAAATTGTGTACGCAGTCAGATTCCCATGCATTTGTAAGATGTTCTTTTGTTATTACTTGGCAACACAGCCTGGTTATGAATACAAAGAGAAAGTGAACATTGCTATTAAATAAAGGTCGCCACACTGGTAAAAAGCAGGTAAATCAAATGATATAAATTCATCCCAACAGCGCAACATATTCTACTTTTTATCTTTGTCTTTTTTGTGGTAAAACTAACATGATCATCAAACAGTTACATAATGTGCTTTCACTTGATGAGCAAGTGACAAAAGAAAGATATACTTATCCAAACAAAAAAAAAAAGTTATAGTATAATAAATAATAAGAACAATCATCATAGGAGCCCTACATGGTAGATATAAAAGAACAAATTCTAACAAGAAATAGCAAAAAAGTTCAGTACACATAGTTTTGTTTTAGAAATCAATCCAGAAACTGGTTGATATTGAAGTAATTGTTGTAGAATAATGAGGTGCACAGTGAATAGAACTTTTCAGAAGAAGCAGAAAAGAGGAATAAGGAAGCAGCAAGGATACAAAGTCATTATGCAATAATGTTCTAAATATCCAACAAATTCAGCCATACTTGAGTAGAATAATGAGGTGCGCGGTGAATGAAACTTTTCAAAAAAGCAGAAAAGAGGAAAAAGGAAACAGCAAGGATACAAAGTCATTATGCAATAATGTTCTATATGTCCAACAAATTCAGCCATACTTGCGTAGAATAATGAGGTGCGCGGTGAATGAAACTTTTCAAAAAAAACAGAAAAGAGGAAAAATGAAACAGCAAGGATACAAAGACATTATGCAATAATACTTCTACATGTCTAACAAATACAGCCATACTTGCGTAGATAACCCTTACACCCCCCCCCCCCCCCCCCCC
>PHNY01256013.1:0-17525 GCA_003724115.2 Anethum foeniculum
TGACGGCAGCCACTTTTTTGAAAGGCGGAAACTAAACTTGGCCACTGTTTTGAGAATTTTAAAATTTAGCCATTATTTTGAAAATTGGTGTAAAATACGGCCAACACTTTGTAATTTACTCCTGTAACATTCATCTAAACTATCAGAAAACCTCTTCCAATACAAACAGGTACGTACTCCATCAAGGTTCCAGATCATGCACATTACTTACCGGTTACGAGCCACTTCTCGATGCTACCAAGCACTCTAAACTATACTACTCTCCTGAGTTATTCGAGACAGATATTAAAATTCGTGATGGATGTCAACTAAGAGTTTACGGGATCTGTGATGGATTGTTATGTATTTCTAAAGACGGGATCTCTGATAGTGTGTTTACTTATTTTAATTCAGAGTATTATGTTGGCGATATTTTATATCTATGGAACCCGATTTGTAGAAAAGCTAAAAAGCTTCCGGAACTAAAAATCTCCAAGGAATACGATGGATTTAGTAGGAAGGGTGGTGTGAGCTTTGGATATTACAATAATGATTATAAGGTGATAGTGATTTCTACCATTGATAGTATATACGATGTTTCTGTATACAGCTTGAGTACTGGAACATTATTCATACTAACTGTTATTACGAAGACAACGATATTGTTGATTTTTGCACTGTTCCAGAACCGACCAAGCTTGTAGGTGGTATTTCATATATGATAACAGATACATGTAGGCATGCAGCTTACTATATCAGAATCACACCACTGCTTGTGTGTTTTGATTTAAGAGATGAAACTATCAACCAGGTCCGGTGTCCAGAAGAATTTCTTGAATATAGCGCTCGATTTGCTATCGAAGCCTATGGAGAAACGATAGCTGTTCTAGGATAGGATGTGATGATTCTCGTGGATATCTAGACATGTGGATATTATTTAGAGACAAGTTGTCATCCAAGCCATACCTGGAAAAGAAGCTCGCTATCGAATTGCAACAAGTTGGTTTTTCTGTTCCTGTAGGTTTCTTATACCATAATAAATATATGGTAAGAACGATCGTAGGTCGATCGGAGCTAACCATTTTCTTTTTGTACGACGTGGGGTCTCTAGAGGTTACAAAATATAAATCCCCTAATGATTATCCAGACTGGCGCTGCATCGTGAATTCTGATTGTGTGGAGAGTCTTTTTTTACTCAATGAAGACAGCATAAATCCTTTTGTGCACAAGGACATGGAGTCTTCCTGCAGTTCTATGCTGTATACATTTCATTATGTTCTTGAAAAGATATCACCTGTAATAGTGCATCTTGGAAAGAAACAGAAGAGGCGCCTGAAAAGAGGTAAAAGGGCAGATTAAGAAAAATCTTCTATTACATTTTTTATATTATTTCCACCTATTTTAATATGTTTTAACAATACATATCACAAAAGAGGGGTCAAAATAATTAGCATTGAATAATCTATTTTCACTCCCAGACTGCTATATAGATGGATTATTTGTTTTTGAAGAACATACGAATAATCTCTTCTAACCACGAGCTATGCTTAATTAGTATCCGGTTCTTATATTCTCACTGTAAGTAGTCTCTTGTGTTGAAACTTGACAATGGCTCTTTCCTTGGTCCAGAGATTCTTCAACTTACTGAAGACGGTATTGCAGCAAAGTTTGCGAGTGGGTTGACAAATGTTACTTCTCTAGCGGTTTCTACTTCGTTCCCTAGTATTGCTACAGCACCGTGCATGTTCATCAATCCGTATAAAAATGTCTTGGCTTTGTCTGTGGCAACAGACTACACATTCAAGCAGGCTGACAAAGTTAAAGAGTTTCTGAAGGTCAGCAATCAAAAGTACCAGCAGAATACCATTTAGTATGTTACCTATATTGTATTGCTCTATAATCTCGTATGTTTGTAAGTTACTTGTGAGATATTATCCCAGAAGAACCCTGTATCATATGTAAAAAGTTGTTTAATATATGCACATTACAGTAGTTAGCACATTATTAGTTCCATCTCCATATGGGTTTGCGAGGCTGCCATTATATATATTTGTTAAGATCATGCGAAGAATGGACATTTTTTATTTTAATTTTATAAATGAAAGACTTAATTTTGCTGTATATTTCCTGAAACTGTGAATTGGAAATTGGATTGAATGTTTTAGAAACCAGTTTCATGCACTTTGGCTCCTGTTTGACCCTGAACCAGACCAGCTAAAATCAGAAATACACACATCATACATATTTCTAGCTATCAACAGTAATCACTGTTGACCCTAAAAGAGTACATAAAGAAAAAGAGAGCAGCTTCATGGTCTGTTTTATAAACAGATATCTAAGAAAACAAGGCAGAGGGGTAACACTACAAAATGTACATAAGAAAACAAGGCAGCTTTAAAGTAAAAAAAAAAAAAACATGCCTCTGGAATTAAGTTCCCAGGGCAACCCATACAAGGCAGAGGGGTACATGTTTATAGTTCAACAAAGACTCTAGAACTTTCCTATTCAGAACTACAATAACATTATAAAACAAACAGCAGCTACACAACCATCCTTCAAGCACAATATAGATACTTCTTTAGAAAGATGCTGAGCTGGTCCTGCGAAGTTGATACTTCGGCTCCGGAAATGGTACATAAGGCAACAATTTATCTGCCTCCTATGAGAACAGAAACAATTAAAAAGAACAGACCGTTACACAAGAAACAAAGCTATAGCCAAAAGGCTTGCAGACTCTATTAAGATGCAAAAGAGAAGTTGCACAGAAAGACTTGAAACATTTCTCTTTTACTAAATGAGTCACATAATGAAAATACTCCTTAATTAGTGTAATCATATCTAATGCTTAAACAACTCCATATATTTTGAACCATTCCTCATTCATGTTTCCAACTATAACCACAGAACACTGTGTAAAGGATATTAATATTGAAAACCTCATGCTACTCTATGTACACTGGAATATCTGTGACGCCCACACTTAAAATCAATGAATCATATAAAAAGAAATAATATGGGTTCAAAGAGGAAGAACTACAGGTAAATGCAAGTAAAACACCCAGAGGCCAGCTTAATATGAACACATCTGAAAGGCTATACTCCTTGTAGGATTTAAAGATGTTAAACAAACTTGATTTTTCCTTGTGCAAGTAAATTAAGAATAATAAATCGGGGACTGATGTAAGGACCACAAGAACATGAGAAGATTTGAGATAATAAATTGGGGACTGATGTAAGGACCACAAGAACATGAGAAGATATGAGAACATTATATAAGTCTATGGAAGCCAATTAATTATGATTTTATGTCATCTTTGTTTTAAAAAGAATCTCCACATATCTTTACCTTTTACATTTTAATTCATATTAAGAAAGTAGTTTATCTTTATAACAAACAAGGACTTCATCTGGTAATCTGATCAGAGAATTTATTTGTAGGTATTAATATATTGTAAAGTTCCTCATAATTATCATATAACCTAATTCAGGCAATCATCCTCCATCCGCCATTAGGTACCAAGGGGGACCACCTCATATACAACCTTAATTAAACATATTTTAAACATCCTATGAGCCCTTATTTGAGGGGTAATGTACGTTTTGGTACATATACCAAACATCCTATGAGCTCTAGTATGAGTAATATACATTTTGGTACCTAAACTTAGGCAACTATGCTTGAATGCTTTCGAAAAAAGACTGGTAACGTTCTTATGACATCTAATTTTCCATATCGACATCTAAGAAAAAGGATGTGAAGTGAAACGATGAAGCATAGTCTTCTTCCAATTAAGAAGATTGTTTACTAGTACTCATATGATTGTCATACTTGTGGAATATTTGCTGCCTCTGGTGTTGCTTGCATAACTTCAAGAATTTGTTGGTGCTCCAAATCAGCCACTCCATCTTTTCATCGTCATTCACCTCCACATAGAAATTATCTGTTCAAACTCTTCTCCATTCTTTTCTACCATATCAACTCTCTTAGAAGGGTTGTTAGGGTTGTTTGGTTTAGAAGAACACTCAATGTCTTTCTCCGTATTCCACAACAATTTAACGCATGCCAGTATTACTAGCTTATGATGAAACCAGAGCAAGGTTGTTTTTGTTTGCACTAGTTTGTTGTATGGGTACGTCTCTGAAGATTGACGTTTGAACAGCTTCTACCAAAACATGCTCATTCCTTGATAAACTAGAGAATAAATAGAGCGATGGCCGTCTCTCTTTGATGAATGTGGTGTCGAGGTTTTCTAACATCCCTCCATTTTAAATCATCTTCAGACTTCAACTATAATGGCCAATATGGATAGCATCTTGTAACTGAAAACATCTACTGTCAAGTATCACCTATTACCTGAAATTGACGAGTTTAATCTGTTCTGAACTTGCTTGCGCAAGTTCATCCATGTTCAGAATCAACATACTTTAAACGAGTTACACAAAGCAGCTCTCATATCCTCCCATCTTGTCATAATGATGATCTGCGGCTCTAATATTTCTTCCACAAAACAAGCAACTCCTCTCAATTTTACAACAATAAAAACCACTTCTTGACTGCATTAACCTTTATTTTAGACCATTAGGATGTTGAGGCGAGGCTGCAGGTCCTGGAGGTGGAGACTGCGGTAATCATGTAATATGTAATATTCAAATGTCAAATGCTAGCTGTAATTACTTTGACTGCACATCCTGCATTTGCAAACTTGATCTTGAAATTTCACAACATTATACTCAATATTCTATAACCCCCATCATTTTGAGTACATAAACGATTTGTCTATGTATCCAGCATTAACTGTTCTGACAAACTTAAGCTAAACTGAACCTTTTATAAACTTTGGGAACTGTTTTGCTACTTTCTGAAACTCAGGAATAAATTTGCAAATTTCGGAAACTTCATCAACTAAACATATAATCATAGGCTTTCGCTTTCGCATCTCTCTATAACAGGTCTTCTGCTAGCAGATGCAAATATTTTTCTGGTAGGGAAAGGCTGTAGAGGCTGGCCCGAAGTGCCCAGTGGTGGGGAGCGAGACAATATGTGTAGGTTGTGGAGGGAAAGAGGTTTTTGGGTGCTTAATAATCAAAGGGTGTAATGACGCATCTAGATGGAAGTCATATGACGATGGGGAGTAAAATGCTAGAGTTCAACCATTTCAACAAAACTTACTTGACGGGGAGAATAACTTTCTTTGTTGGTAGATCGAGGCAAGTGTAACCACGGCGATTTGAAGAAAAACTGAGGAAGATGCACTCATTACTTATTGAGGTTTGTGCTTTGTGGTACCAATCATTTTTGGAAAACACCGACACCTTAAGGCTCATAGATATATTATAAGTACTAAAATCCAATGTCGACGTAGGGCAGATGTGGAGGTAAGTGGCCATATTAAGACTTCCAACTAATTCGAAGGATGTTATTTGGAGTACAAAATCTTCCATTCAGCCTTGCCATTTAAGGAAGAGTATAGGGGTAAGAACCAGAACTTCATTCTAATCATTTTCACAAGATCAAAATGGTACTCTGTCGAAGTCCCGACTCATAAAACTTAGGTTTTTGTTTCTTTTTCAAATTATGTTTATGTTTGGCAATTTCACAAGAAAAAGGGCTGGAAATAGTCTCAATATTACATTCATGACCTGGCTCCCACTCCAAGATCCTTCAGAAAAAGGGTTAAACTAGACTAAAACATGTTATCACTAAGAAATTTACGAACTCACACAAGGTTTTTTCTAATGCGAGCAACAAGAAAACTGAACCTGGAAAATGGTTGGGGTTAGTTGTGATATGTTGAAACCTTGAATCCTGAATAACATAACAACATTTAAAAGAATTAAAAAAAAATGTGTGTAGCTTACTTGGGTGTGCCTCCATGTGATATGAAGCACATGTGAACGTACCAAAAGTTGTCAGGATCAAGGCTTGTGTACATCAAATAAGCTGGACCTGGTATGAGTGGGTTCACAGGGTATCAAGCCCAGGGAAACTGAACTATTTTTGCAGGTCCAGAGCGCAGTTGTTGAACACAGGAATGAGGTGGCTGGTAGTACTGATAGGTTGGCCCAACCCAGAAATTGGCAAGGAAGTTATGTTGTAACTAGACGAAAAGTGCCAATTTGTTCCCCGACGTTGGTTGTTGCATCATTTGTTATCTTTATCCCTCCTATGTTTTGCAACCCTTTTTTCCCTTGGGGTAGTAAGAGCCGCAAAGAGAGTTTCAAACTAGGCTATAAAGTGGAGGAGCCAATGGAGTGATTACCATACGTCTCCTTGAGCACAAGCAACGTTTAAACCACAGATCAATGTGACACGAGCACAAGTCCCATCTCTGATCACTTTCTGCTTCATCTTGAAATCTTGACAATAGCCACTCAAGATGATTGCAATTGAATGATTTAAGATGTACACTCCGAGTACTCTTATATTAAAACAAAGAAAATAAATATTGACATGAAGCCACGCATCACAACTCACAAGTGGTTAATCAAGTCTGGATGATGGAAAGCAAAGAATCCAGAGTGACCTTCCCATTAATCCAAAAGCAAAAAAAAAAAAAATATCTACTTAATTTCATTTGGTACTAGTATCAACAGGGTCGGGACGAGACATTTTGGGATCGGAGTCAATATAATCCATTACCTTGTGGGCACGAGATGCAACTTGAAAAAGCTCTGCCCATGTATTATATTGGACTCATCGAAGAACACAGCCAAAAAAACTATATTCTTAAATTTATGCTAATGGGAGAAGGAAAAATGTGGCAGCAATTAAGAGGGGCCGTGGCTGACTACGGCAGGGACTAAAATGGCCAAAGACAGAAGCTTCAAATATAACTAAAACAAGCCCTTGATTATAATTTAAAGAATTTGATTCACAATACTGCATCGCACAGGATTGTTAGAACTTAAAAATACCCCATGAAGATGATTGAATGCTTTCGAGGAGCGAAATGAAGAAGGTAGCGTGGTGGTATAAGCTTTCCTTTTCAATCAAAAACAAAAGAAGGGCAATATATGAAATCGAACGTCAATATTAAGGCCAAAATCTACCACAGTGATGCCACTTACGATGTGATTTTGCGGGTTGCACTTTGAAGGTGAACGCCTGCAAGGCAGGCGTTCACAGGCAGTCAGGCATTCCGGGTAATTGGGGGCTGGAGCCGCTTGTATGATGAGTCCAAGGTTGGAAAGTCACTGTTTACGCACATAAGATGGCGCTTGAGAGTGCCAGTGTCAGGTGGGGTGCGGGCTCATTTTGGTTTGCTATTCCCAAAATCCCATACAGTAAGCTAGAAACGAGACATTCACGAAAAATATTTTTTGAAGAACTAATAAAATCACCTCCTAAATCTCCTAATGACTCCATAGCCTTTCAAAAATTCAAGGAATGATCGCATATTACCACATATTTTTAGGTTTTTGGGAGGGAATCCCGAGAACATGGATTGTGTGAAATATTTTTTTATACTTTCATTTGGTATTTGGTATATTAAACCTTTATACTATGACTTACTTCACAAAAATACATATTAAAAGAAAGCATTAATAATAAAAATCAACGAATCAGAACTCAATTTCATTCTGTAAAATTCCTCCACTCCATGGCCTTCCTATATTTGGCAAACATTTTAATTTCCATGTATGTTGGATACTCGCTGCGATCTCTTTAGTGAATGGATGATTGCATATTACCATAAAAGTTAGATATTTTTTTGGCAAAAAAGTATATTTTCAGAGAACATAGATTGTATTATTGTTACCCAGCAGAAAACGTGTTATACACGTACAACATGATTGTTCAGCACACAATATATTACGCATAGAAATATCTATGACAAAGAAAAACAGCCAATTGGATTGACATATATAGTAAACACACGTTAGGATAACATAAAATAATCTAAAAGATACCTTTTGTGTCTTGAGCATTTCATTTTCCTCTTCTAGCCGTTGAACCTTGTTCTCCAGCTCGTGAGTGTAAGCCTGTCAATTCAAGTAAAACAATTCATATTTTCAGGGGAAAAGTTAATGCAATGGAATATAATATGCTCAGATGCTTATAACTAACCTGCTTTCTTGCTCGTGACCTAGCAGCAGATTCTCTATTCTTAATCATTCTCTTCTGCCTCCTTTCAACAGTTTTCTCAACAATATCTTCGGAAGCAATTCTTTTCCTCCCAGGTGTCTGAGCATCCAGAAGTGTACCCAATAAAGGGGAAGGCGAAATAGTCATTTGGGTTTCATTGTAAGAATCCAAAATTGGATCTGAACTCATAGAAAGCTGCGGCTGAACTGGATTGCTAGGCATGAAAACAATTGGCAGTAACTGTTGTTGAGTTGGCTGATGAGTTGAGGGGATCTGATAGTTCATCCAAGCAGCTGGCAGAGAAACACTTTGATGTGCCAATGCTATAGGATTCACTCCAACAGCAGGTCCCAAAGCTTTTTCTCTTTCACTAACTACTCCTGCCTTAACCAAGAAGTCCTCCAGCGTCATCTCACCAAGAGTAGAGTTTCTTTCACGGGCATTCGTTGCAGTACTAGGCCTCTTCTGCCCTTGCTGAATATCCTTCCACACCTCATCAACAGTTTTTTTGCTCAGATCCCTGGATAAAGTCAAGCTCGACTTTCCACTCAAAGAGGAAGCGGAAGCAAGCTGCCGGTTCTGCACACCATAATCAACCCTCCTAAGTCCCTGATTAGCTTCAACAGTCCAAACACTCTTAAGAAACTCATCAAGATTCATGCTACTCAAGGGTTTACCCAAATTCCCCAATTGGTTCTGAACCTCATCCAAAGTAAGGTTATACAAGGAGTTTTGTCGAACCAAAGAATCCAATTTCGACTCCCGGGTTTCCTTACCAGCACCACCACTGTAACTACCCTGAGATCCCATTGTCTGAGTACCCATTCACCACCAAAATACAATTAATCAAACTAAACTAAAACTAGCCCAGATATCAAAATCAAAACTTTGGACAGAAAACAGCTGAATTTCCTCAATCTGCAACATAATTAACACAAAAAGAAACATCACAATCACATAAAACACACACCAGAAGCCCATCAAATGTTAGTCACAAAACAAAATCTTGAAAATAATTGTACCAAGAAATCAATACAATAACAGAGATAAAATGATCCAAAAAGAGAATTAAGAGTATTAAATTAGGAAAAAAGAAGATAAAAAAACAAACCTTTAAAGGAGGAGAGAGTGGAGAGAATAAAAAGAACGTTGTTGGAAAGAGAACAAAAGCCCATAAACCATGCTGAGCTCAATCTGTGTCAAACTAGAGGATACATACAAATTTAAGAAAAGGGTGGAGGGGCAACTGTATTTCACACTATACATACAACAAACATTCTATTCTTCACTCCAGAAATATATGGTTTATAAATTATAATATAATATTCAACTTACATTTATGATTTATCCGTTTAATACTATTAAAAAGTTTATAAGGACACTCAAATCAAATGGAGGAAATATCCAAACAAAAACGTACAAGATAGATGATCTCCTCTTGCAATACGTTACTTTTTAGCACGACTCGTAGTTTCATAAAAAAAAAATTTAAATTTTTTTTTGAATAAAAATTTAATATTTAAACTTTTATTCAGAAATTTTTTTAAAAAAAAGAATTATGAAACTACATTTTATAGAACTCTCGAAATGCGTGCAAATAGTGAACGTATACAACATGTTGGAACGGAGGAGTACTTTAACTTAATAATTATTACTCCCTCCGTCCCTATTTACATGTCGATTTTGCTTTTCGAGAAGTCAATTTTTGACTAAATATTACACATTATCTATTTATTATTTGAAAAAACTAAAAATTACATATTAAACTAGACAATATACTTTTTTTTAATGATATAACGTATTCTAACTTTTGTAATTATAAAATATATTAAAATCTTAGTCAAAATAAAGTTAATTTGAATGGACATGTATTTAGGGATGGAGGGAGTAGAGTTTATGGTTAATCACCATTTTGTCTAAAGTACGTACAGTTTTACTTGTAATTTGAACTCGGAAGGGCTGAATATGACATTTTACTTATTTTAATAATTTTACCAAAATATGCTAGACCCTTAAACACTTTGACGTTAATGGAATTTAAAAATTTTATTATATTAAAATTATACCTTTTCATTTCTGACAAAATATAATTTAAATATTAAAATAAAATATCTCATTTACACCTTCCAATATATATTGGTATATACTCGTCTCGTAGAATTTTTCATAAGAGGCACATAAACATATCTTGAGAATCAGAAAATATGTATTCATTTTTTTGATAATTATGAATATGAAAGTGTATACTTTTCCATTTAGTTTAACTTAAGTCAAATATAAGTAAAATTTCAAATATATAAATAAGTTTAACATAAGTTGATGCAGTTCACGAACAAATCTAATTATAACATTTTCTTCAAAAAAGAAAAAATCCAATTATAACATTCATAAACTGGTTCGTTTCTATATTTTGCGCATGAACATGCTCGTCAACAATTTTGGTGAATATTTTCGTGATACCTGTTATATACTACCAATGTCTTTATAATTTTAAATTTTGGTAAAAATTAATTATCAGATAATAGTAATCTGATTTTGAATGTAATTAATAACTAATTAAAATCAAATAAATTAGGTTTGTGATGTGTGGGTTTAGTATGGGGATAAATCATAAGATATTTGTAATTTTTTTTCTATTTTAATATTAGCCGTAAAAAATTATTATATGTTATATATTTTTGGGATTCGAATATAAGGCTCATTATATAATAAGTTTCATTCGAAAAAACTAATGATTATGATTAAAAAAGTTAATTGAAAATAAGATATTAACTCAACTATAAATTATGACCAGTTTTACATATTATAGTTTAGTACTCTCTGTTTTTTTATTTCACGTTTTGACCTAAGGCACGTGGATAGTAGAAAAAATTATTTTTAATTAATTTTTTTTTGAATTAAAATTTTGATTATATATTTTTATTCACAAAAAAAAATTAAAAAATAATAATTTTTAGTATGCGGTCAAAAGATCTAAATATATGTGCCAAAAGTCAAAACGTCAAATAAAAAAAAACAGAGGGATATATATATGTATTAATAATTTATATGAAAAGTAATTATATATATTCGTCTACCAAATTAGTTTACTAGTTCATTTAATTAATATTTACATTAAATTGATTATTTTATCAATTAAAAAATATTATTAGTTAGTAGAAAAATTATAAGTAACATACATATAAATAATGTAATTACTTGAATTTTTCTTGAAAGATTGAATAAAAAAAACATATCTTTAACGATTTTACAAAAATATATATATTTTTGTATGACTAATAAGATCGAACACAGAAAACATAATTAAAATATTTTAAGTATATCTAAAACTCGTCTTACAATATTATTATTGAAAAATAATTTAATAAATACTCACATCATCATTGAGTTTGTAAATTTTTGGATTTTCAGTTATTTTTTACCTGTAAAAATTTGACAGTAAAATAAGTATACAAGTGATTGAATTGATATTTGAAAACTTGCGCTTTTTTTTTTATTATTATTCGTGCCTTCGGTAACAATATAGTTAATTTTAAAATAAAATGTGCACTTTTATTTGAGCTGTCTTAGGTGTATTATTTTTTTGTTGTTTTCAGTTTGTGTGCATATTTGTTTTTGATAATAAAATCCTCACTGTTTTGTACTGCTGTAGCTGGGTTTAGATAGGAGTAAATTACTAATTAATTGTCCTTCCTGTCTCTACTCATCTTTACAGGCACAAACCCAGACTAGCCACTACATAATGAAGATCATCGAACTATTGAAACAACCTACTATACTAAGATGATGCCTCCGTTTCAAATAAGTGTCCAAATTTGGCTGCCTCTTATTTCAACCCCTGGTTTCATAAATTTTCACGACCATCTTAGCATTACCGAACCAGGAGTTGGCGAAACTAGAGGTGGCCAAACGAGCGGTTCAGCTCGTCCGAGCTCGCCTCGTCAATAAACTCGTCTCAAACAGGTTCGTAACGGGCCGGTTACAACTCGACACAGACCGCAACAAACAACGTGTTGAGATGGGAACCGTAAACCGGCACGGCTCGGCACGCGACTCGCCTCGCCCCGCCAGCTCGGCACAGCTCGCCTCTTACAAACAACCTTCTACATAAAAACATGTTACTCTACTTTGCTAAATAAGCCAAGTCCAGTGATATGAGGTTTAGTGTGATAATATTCTTAATCTTCCTTCTAACTCTTTCAATATATAATTTTATATAATTTTTACTAAATAGAAATTTAATTTTGAAAACTGTTTAGTTTTTTTAATTTTTATGTTTTAAAAATAATTTTGATTTTTACATTTTTTAAAAAAATTTGAATGCAATTAGAATGAGAAGACAGGAGTAGACATTAGTAGGCTAGTAGCCAACAGGAGACGACCGACGAGCATTATACATTCATTATTGATTCATTCAACTTGTGTCAAGTGTGTCAACTAGAACGAATATAATTAAATTATTATTAATGACTCACAGTCAAAGTGTATATTGTAAACTAAGTAAAGCAGCCAACGACTCCCTCGGCCTGGCACACTGCTCGGCCCGCAGCTTAGGGTATAGCCCACACGCGTCTCATCTTGCAACAACTAACTCGTCTAACTCGTGAAACTCGCGAACCGTTCACGAGTTTATTTTTGTTGATTCGGTCCGAGCCCGGCACGGCTCATTCGTTTATATGTGCCGTTTACGAGTCTTGAGGGGGCCAAACCGGCTCGTCGGAAAACGGGCACGGCTCGCCCGGCCCGCTCATTTGGCCACCTCTAGGCGAAACTCCCGTCGTATGCAGATTAGAGGATTACTCAGTATTACTTCTTGGTTCTTGCATCATTGATGCTGGTCACTCGATTACCAGAGATAATTATAGATTTCTTGAGCGTTGCTTTCGATTAATTAGCTGAACTAATCACCATCTTTCAGTTATACTTTGCTTCATGACTTGCCATATCCTCGAATATAGCTTGATTCTAAGCATTATGTACCATAAGAACTTTTTTGTTTTACTCGATCTTAAAATCTCACCGACCACTCCAAATAAACACCAGGGAACAATATCCCGAGTATTATATTAGCATCCTTCACCTTAAAACTCGAATCATACTCTTTAAAAACTTGTTTGGATTTGCGATGAACCAACCATAATAAGAATAATTTGTACAAGCAGACATATTACACTGTAGACACATGCATACAAGGAGAATTGGGGTGGTGGTGGAGAGTGTGTTGGCGACATGTTAGACATTTAGTATGATGGTTGACAACTCTAAACACAGTTCATTAAACTATTATTATGTGCTTATACCTTAAGCAAAACAGCATGCTGATAAAAGAATTTCTTTAGCAAAAGAAAACAGCATGCTTAAGGTATAAACTAATGCCAAGTTGCTGACACAAGTCCATTCCCTAGCAGTTCAACTTCGAATAAGATGCAGCTTAAGGTATAAACTAATGCTAAGTTGCTGACACAAGTCCATTCCCTAGCAGTTCAACTTCGATTAAGATGCAGCTAACTTGCCTAGGTCAAATGGGCTTCAGTATCTTATAATGATCACCAGTCAACAAGGGCCAAAATCATTTTAGTTTGTATTTTTCGCATATGTAAGTTTCGGATGTTCTCATAGAAACACATGTAAAAAAAATAGCAACAGTACAAGAAGCAGGTTCATTTCCAGCATCTCCCAATTGACCAAGTCCAGTTCATCTATGCCAATGAATTGCGAAAAGGAAAGACCACTATCTAGACATTAAAAAACCCAACTCTAGGAAGAGAACAATAAATACTGTGAAGCTTTGGCAAAGTTTGAGATATATTTATTCATTGCACAGTTCATAACCTATATTTAGCACACTGAAACCAAAGTTAAATTTCCAGCACAATTCAAAACCATCTTAGCAATACTCAACAACCCGCTTCAGACAGTAATTTATATCTACCTATGGAAAGAAAAAAACGGTTAGATGTATAAAGCAGTTCATTTGCTAAGTACTGAATGTACAGAAGCAAATACACTTATAAACATTTTATCAAGAGAACAAGTAAGAATAAATGTGTACAAAAACGCACTCCTTTGTTCCTCCATTCCATTTTACAAGTTCAAAGTAAGGCTTGTCCATTCTAACATGCAAATGAATGCTCATTCCCTCCTCTAACAGTCCAACACATGGGTCATCTCATTCACAAATCCTATAACAAAAAATTACATATTATTCTTTTTTACACTTATCTCCCTCGTCAATCTCGCAAACTTTTTGTCTTCATATATATTAATCTCATATTCTTCACCTTCAACTTCGTTATTAAATGCTAATCTCACTGCTCATCAGAGACTGGCCAAGATAAATGATAGTAAAAATCAAAAGGAGAACGAAACAATTTTTTTTTTTTGGTTGTACTTGACCAATAGTGCAGAAAATGGCTTTGAGCAAAGGGAACTCAAACCTGACAAAATACAAGCACTTATGCTATTCAACTTAACATTTCCTATTATCAGGACAAGGGTAAATGGCTTGGGATCACATGTCTTGTTATCAGGCCAAGTGACCTACTGATGAAATCAACGATATACGAACTCAAAAACCTAATAATGTGGTAGAAGGATGAGCTAGTTAGACATTCAATTGTCTCCACAAAACCCAAGTATTCTTCAACATGTCGTTACTATGCTCAGTGATAATAATCCTCTTGCAGTATGCAATTACGGTTTAATCTTTGTGATAGGCAACATTATGAAAGAAACTAGAAAGAGCTTATCATTCCTACCCACTTATAATCCTCCTTTCTCAGTTTTACCTAATTTCAGATCAATTATGTTCTGTTTATAAACATTACTAGGTTATGGGAGTTTTAGTAAATTGCACTTCATTGGAGATGTATACTTTCTAGTTTCTAAGAAGCCAGAAGGGTAACAAAACCAAATAGCCTGTCTATAATTTGAGCTCATACAATATGAGATGACGCCTGGCGGTTCACATCTGTTCCTACACGGAATGGTTTAGCAAGAATGTAGAGAAACTAGTCAGGGTTGCAACAGAAAGGTAAGAAGTTAAGAAAGAACATACCATACATGAAATGACACTGGTCCGAACACCAGCTATTTGTTCAATATACCAAATTGGCCTAACATTTACTCCAAATTTAAATATGCCTATTAATCGTATGGACTCTTTTAGGCTCTGGACTCCATCATAATATATCCGTGCTAAATCAAAATATAATTTCTTAAAAAAATGTTTTTCTTACTTCCCTGCAAATTATTTACATATATGATGAAGTTTTGATCACTATTGCTGAATGCTAACGGGATTTACTATAAAAACTACTTGGTTTGCTGTTTCATATGAATTCCTAATTTAATACCACCTATTACTGGTGTTCTAAATTTTCTGCTTAGGTTTATTAATGATGTTTAACCATTAAGCCACCAGCCATCTCGACTTAAAGGTTTGTGCACAGTAGTTATGTGTAGAATGCACTGATCCACCGTATATATCATCGAAAACCTAGCATTGTTTAGTACAGTCCCAATTATAGGACACACACACGGTTTACATGCGGAAGCAATCCTGAACATTGGTTTCCGTAAGTTCTGAAATTCAAATTGCCTAGAAAATGGTAGATATCAACTACTGAAACAACTATTCTGTACCATTCATTTGTCAAAAACTGTGCTTTGTGGAGGGGGTTTAACTTTACCAGAACACTTAATTATCATAGACAAAACTGCCATGTTTTAATTAAGAAAAACAAAACATAACACCAGTTCAATACAACAATGTAAGATAAACATTGTACATACATGAAAGACAATAAATCAAGATGCTTAATAAGGTTATGAAAAAAACAGCTACATTGCTAGTACATACAACTGAAAGAACTCACCTAGAGGCGAAAATGTGATGAGTGAGGATGACCGGTGGACCAGTGCCCAGATTGAGAGCTTGTACCCACTGTTGACCCAGCAGAAGAATTTCCCGCTTGATAACCTCCCAACCCGTGTAAAGAGGCATAGCTATCAACCCCACTTGGGCTAACACTGTTAATCCCATAATTCCCACCAAACCCAATAGTTTGAGGATTCGCCCCAATAGACGTGGCTAGCCCATTTTGATTCAAAGAAGGAACCATCATCGGATTAGCAATCCCAAATCCCAAATTATGTCCCATCCCAGCTGGATTTGCATAAACTCCCGGGTTAACACCTACATTATAATTCCCACTACTACCAATATCAGTACTCAGAGCACCACAAAAACCAGTAGCTGCATTATTCAATACACGTGTCTGATTCTTACTATTCTTAAAATTCTCCGTAGCAAGACGACACTCTAACCGACAATTCTCAAACATCTTAACAGGCTCCTCCAACGCCTTCATACACCCTTCACTACTCTTATAAACAAAAAAACAATACCCTCTAAACTTCCCACTCACCGAATCCATCCCTAACGGCCCTTCCTCCAATTCCCCAAACTTATCAAAAAACAACTTAAGCATCTCCGGATCCACATGAGACCCCACATTGGCCACAAATATCTTCCTCCCACTCCCCTCCCCACCCGAATTCCCCCCAACAGGTCCATCCGACGCTAACTGGCAATAAATCACCCTATTCCCAATCTTCTTCTGACGCTCCTTAAGCGCATTCTCAGCTCCACCCCGAGTCTTATAAAGTACAAATGCAAAACCCTTGGCACGCCCACTGGCCTTATCAAGAGGTACATTACATTCCTCGATATCGCCAAATTGAGCAAAAATCGATACCACTTGTTCCGAAGTGGTCTCCCAAGCTAGACCATGTACAAACAGCTTTCTATGAGCAGGGTCAGATTCTGAGAATTGGGTGATCCTAGGAAGTAACTCTCTGTCTTCCAAGATTGCGAATTTGAGAAACTCAATAATTTGGTCTTTGCTAAAAGGCTGAAGCACTTCTTTTAGTGTCTCTCTTTTCGAGGCCTCATTTTCACATGATTCTTGTAATTCTTGATTGTGCTCTTGTTCTAAAACTTCTTGTTGTTGTTTGATTTTTTTGATTTTTTTGGAGTGGGGTTTATCTGGTTGGGATTTAGAAGAAGAAGAGGGCGATGATTTTGACTTCTTGGCCATGGATGTACGGACAGGGCTGGAAGTTGATTAGGGTTTTGACTGGGGTTTATCAGGGGTTTAAGGGGATGTTTGGATTGAAGGAGAATAGGGAAGTTGTGCTTAATTCAAGAAAATTAATAAAAAATGTATTTTTATTTTAAGGGGCAAGGTAGAATTAAAAGGGGTGTATTTCATTTGAGATTTTAAAGGATTGATAACAATTCATGGATCTTATTAGAATTTGTAAATTTATGTATTATTTAAATTCCACACTGATTTGTATATGGACTTTTTCAATTCTATACAGATTTTAATAGATTTTAATGGATTGATTTATCAAGATTTTGCTGGACTAAACAAAATCTCATGGATTTTGTTGG
>PHNY01256045.1:3168-13807 GCA_003724115.2 Anethum foeniculum
TACTGTTTTTTTATTTTAAAATCATTAAATTTTTATATTTTTTATTGTTTACACTCAATAAAATAAACTGTATATAATTAATTATTGATTTCTCATTAAAATTGCAAAATAATATTTACAAATCCTTTTCACAATTTTGCATAAAGAGTAAAATGTCTTATTTTTAATTTAATATTATTCAAAAAATATAATTACTAATAACATTTTTGAAATGAAAAATTTGTAATGTTTTTTAATTTAATTTAATNNNNACTTATTATTAATATATTGCTTATCAATTTTTTTGATTTTAAATTTATTTTCTTATATATATTTTTAATTGTATTATTGTGTGATATGTTATTAGATTTGAACTTATTAATTGCTTACATCTATATTTTAAATATTTTCATATTAACAAAATATTATGAAAAACTATTACAATAACTGTTATTATGAAAATATCATTTTCAGCCTAGCTTGTGTTTGTAGGTGTGTTTGTAGTTGTTTTTTATTCTTTCTCAAATTACAAGCCCCGACTAACAACCACCAAACCGTACCACAATAACTCATTTACACCAATTATATATAGGATATAATATAATATAATTAAAATCTTTCTATACTATTGTTTAAATTATTAAAATTAACTTTTATTAAAAAATTAAAGTTATCACTAATATAAGAGCATCTTCAACGGTGACAAACCCGGCTAAAAACTCCACAGCTGAATAGTACCCACTATAGCCACTCACAATCTCTCAAAATATAACATCTCCAACCGACGCTTTCTGTGTCTCAAATTATAGCCACTCACAATCGGTTAGCTAAATATGTTGAAGCACTGCAGATCTGCAACCATGTCCACCCCATTTTCTGCTGGTCGTGCTTCTCTCGGCCTTCATTTTTTTCCTTCTCTTCAGCAAATAGCAAAAGTATGTATATTTTATTTTTCATTCATATTGAACTATATTAGGACTTTTGTTTATGATTATTTTACAATATGAGTTTGTTATTTGTTGGTTCCCGTAATAAATTTTTTAATTGAAATTTCAAAAATTATTGATTAGACAATTTGAGATTAATTAGCATTAGTGTTCATTTTTACAAAATTTAACTTTTGCTGAATATATATTATTTAAAATTATAATATACTATTTTTAAAATATAACCAACTTAACTATACAAAGGTCAATCATTATTTTAATATTATTATAGCCTAGCCCTGTTAAAAATGCTTTACCAGTCTCCCCTTGCACTAAAATAAACTATAACCCTACATGTGTCGTAATCTTCTTAAACGGAGACAGGTGTCACAGTTTTCTTAAACATATGTGTCCCTATTTCCTTAATTTAATATTAAAATAAAACTAGCTGCATATAACGAAGCAAAAATATGTTTTGAAGTATATTTCTTTTTCCAAAATTAAGTAAATTATTCGATATTTATATTTTCTTAATTAAAACATTAAGTATTTGTTAATCAAATCATAAATTTATTAAAAGAAAACTAGCTAGAAAACTAAAATTTACTAAAATGTCAAAGTAAGCTATATAATATTAGCCATATATTTTCAAAAATATTAAAGTTTTTTTTTTTTTTTTGCTCTTCTACTTATTATATACCCTGTACTAAGGTATATCCTACACGAGGTAATTAAATATAAGAAATTTCGAAAGAAAGTTGAGAGAAACACATTTTGTCCAAAAAAATTAATTATACTAAAGGCTATTGCATTCATTTTTTACTATGTTAAAAGTAACTTATTATTTTGACTACGAGGGTGCTTGGACAATCTGAATTTTAAGTTTAAGGCCTCTAAGTTTTCTTCCTAAGAAACTAGATCAATTAGAATATTATATTCACTGACCGTATTTTACATAATCGAGAGAATATATTTTATAATAAATAATGTATTATTCATTTTTTAAAAACCTTGAATTTAAATGAGAACTCCAAGACCAGCTTCTTACAAAATTACAAAAACATATATAAACAATCAAACTTGCACTTGCACAGCTCAATAAGGCTAGCGAGTAATTTAAAGTTCGAACGGGCTTAATAAACTATTCGAATAACTTAGGTTCAAGCTTTGTTTGATTTTTTATCGAATGAAATTTGAATAATTAATAAGACGAGTCCAAGTACCTCACAAACAAGTCTATAGTTGTATTAACACTCCTGAAAATACTTTTTACATTTATTATTATGAATAAATATGATACACAAGATAAATAATTACTGTATAACAATACTCCAGAGAAAGATGATTCTCCGTTAAACAGGAATTCCCGTGTTTTATTTACCACATGGAGCCATATTCTTTAGTATTATTTTATTAATTAATCAGCAATGCAGCATACATGAAAATCTTCTCTCTCTCTCTGTTTTTTTTTTGGGCTCAATTGTGAAAATCTCTTAATTGTTGAATTTACCTCCCAAGTTAAATTTGCAGATTGCAACGTGACTTGCAGCTTGTAGATATAGAAAATTTGGGCCGTTAAATTAAAACCCAAATAAATAAACACCATTTTTTATAGCCCAGACAACCTGGATCTTGGATTCGCATCTCTTCTGTTGTTTGCGTAGCCATTTAGGCAAATCTTATTTCTTAAGTTTGAGCTCTGCTTTACGAGGAATAAGTACTAATTTTAATCTTAATTTTAATTTTAGGAAAATGGCAATGAACCAGGATTTCTCTTCTTCTTTTTTCAAATAATTACGTTTCTTTTTCTTAATTAGTAATTTTTCCAATAAAAATGTCAAATCTATGTATGCACCCACGAAGAAAAGCATATCATATGTCATTTGTAAATATTTCTGGATAACTTTTTTTTTTGACTAATATTGTTTATGATCTTAAAAGTGAGTATCTGTTCTAAGAAATTCTCACGGTAAAAGCATATCATATGTCATTTATAAATATTTCTAGGTAATATTTTTTTGACTAATATGGCTTATAATCTTACAAGTAAGTATATGTTCTAAAAAATTCTTACGGTAAGTTAGTGTAGAACACAAGACCTGGGACGACAGATAAGCCATTAATCACTTGGGCATCGGAAAGAATTCCTTTTAGCCATATAAATAACAGAGAATTGTTATAGACGTGATAGTTATAAAGGAGAGTAAACCTCACATTCTTCGAAACCGAATCTTACTAATTATTTTCATTCCGCACATTTTTTTTTTTTATCTATATTGTTATTCATCTTTTAAGAGTGTATAGTAAGTTTTTCTCAATTTTCTCACGGAAGAACTGTTTTCAGCAGAATCGTTCCTATTCCTATATTTGAAATTGTACGTATATATTTATATAACTGGGATTAACTGTTCAAAAAACTGAAAAAGGGACGGGTTTTACAAGTTTCGCTAAAAAAAAGTGATACATATAACAACATCATCTTGATATACAACACTTATGAGAATACCATTACCATATGAGAATATTAATTTAATAATAAATAGAATTTATAGTCACAAGACTACTCGATGGAAATATGGTCACGAAGATTAAAAGATCAACTAATAGATGAAAGGTATTCATCTACTGGTTGTTAAATAATTATTATGATACAAACAGGTACCAGCATAAGCAAATAATTTACAATACCATAATTCACAAGTTTGAATATAGGCAACACAGCAAAAATGTACTCCATAATACTCAATTGAAATGAACACCATGATTATTGTTATGATTTTATGTATCCGCAATGATGTCCATGAAGAAGCTTCTTGCTCAAAAGGGAATATGTAAATCAGTAGCTCTGCACATGCAAGCTTAATACATGGGATATGTTGGAATATATATCTGTAAGTAGGATTAATGTACACATCCATAATTACAAATGTGTGTGTCTGTTTTTATTTTTGTATGTAATAATGCATCATGTATATGACAGATCTGTTTGTCTATGTATAAGAGAAATAAAATGTTTTTTATGTATATATCAACTTCACATTATGCAGATACAAGATCACAAACCTTTTCTTTCCTATACTCCAGTACAAACTGGACTGGTGTGAAGAAGAATGAGTAATACTTTCATTTCAAAGTTGACTTCAATACTAGTAGAATGATCCACGATAAACGTATGTTACATCATATTTACGTGTGATAAGGAAAAATTCCAAATGCACACACTAGAAAAAGGATAACTGACCACGGTGGTCAGACCACCCTTTATTCACGTAAAAAGACTATCTTATCTTATTGTACTTAAAAAGTATGCTACAACATACACTTGTCAGGACCCGAGTCTGGAGCCCTACATAGTCTGGAGCCCTACATAATACACACACAGAAAATATATTTGGGTGTGTGCTGTTCTTCTTCGAAGCAGACCCACATACACACAGATACGAAATAACATAATGTAGCAGTGCTATTAGTAAGAGCGGACATAATTAAAGGTTTTCAGTGGTTTCTACATGGCATTATTTGCCAAGATAAGAGGCTTAAGAAAATTTATTGATTGTACATATATATGAGTGGAATTTGTATGATATATGTGGTATAAGTTGTAATGTTGCTTGCAATAAATAAATAAATACGAATACTCTACCTTTATAGCTACAACCACAAGGAAGTATTGACCTAATAATATACTGTCAAACTTAAAACAATTTGTTGTATATACACACTTCCCAGTCCCCCCTGATAATAATAGATTTTCTTCTTCAACAGCTTTAAAATGTATGTTGTATTTTAAGAATAAATACGCAAGTATGTGAATGTATAAAATCCTCCTCAGTCGTCGACATGAGCTACAAAATGCAGATAGAATTGGAGAGAGGTACATAGTTTACAGAGGTCCTCAACATAGTTTTGACTCGTAAACAACATATTTATAGTGATGAATAATGGAATTGATAATGAGGGGTAACGCAATAGGGAGAGGAATAGCCACCTCCTCTTCCACCGGTCCACAAACAACAAGAGACATCCCAACTCAAAATAAAACACTAATATAAAACAGGTAAGATTAATAATTAAACAAGCTTGGTTTGTCCAAATGTTGATTAAAGAGGAAGAAAAAAAGTTAACAACTTTAACTCAACCGCAACTACTTGCTAACAGTAATTATGTGATCTTAAATTCTTATTTAAGTAGTAATCATGTTAAACTTCTTGAACTATCAGATATACCCGACTCATCTTCTATGATAAAGACAGTCACCACGAAAAGCTAAGATTTAATTAAAGATTAAACCCAATCCGGGTGTGACTAAACCCTCATGCATGCAGAAAAGTAAAGCTTGTACCAACACTATAAAGGTAAAAGAATCTAATACTTAATAATTATAATTTTCTTATCTACTCAAAGTGTAGTGTTATTATATTATATATGAAGAATTATTCTCTTTTGTATAATTTTGAGCTTACATTTTAGGGAAACTCCATCACTCCATGTATAGTACTGAACTGCATAGACTCACAGAAAAGATCCACAAAACTTGGTAAAAATCAGTCTTAGCAAATTCTACGAATATCAGCAAACAGGGTACTGAAATAAGGAAAGGTCGGGGACATGTAACTTTGTAAGAACTGTATTCCTTTTCTATCCATCCTATTATTCCTATGCCTCTACTGTAAAAACAAAGTGTCAGAGCCTTTTACCGTCTCATTAATATTTTATGCCTAAAATTTTGTTGTCTAGACGATTCTATTAGTTTTTTCTTCAGCGCTAGCCATGTACTTCGCTGTCTAAATCCACAGAACGAGAACAACTAGAGTGTAGGCGCATCAAATCAAATGTGCAGAAAGAAGCTTTCGGTTCAACAAAAAAAAAAAAAAAAGCTGACTAGATACCTAAGTAACTTTACTTGTCAAATTGTATTCAACAAAAACATGCTGCCCAGATTCCTAAGAAATTAATTTCTTAATATGGATTCAAAGAAAACATGCCAACTAGATGGGTAAGCTGATTAAGGCACCTATTAATTTTCACAGATCTACATGTCAATATCATAAACTAGTCCTAAACACAAGCCAAAATGTTACATAACAATGGTTATGTACTATGCATTATGTGAAGATTGTGGAAAAGTTTAGGCAGCCGTACGAGACTGGGAAGAAAAATTCCACACTATTGTTGATAAGAGGGTGCGTTTATGAATTCATTAAATTCCCAAAGAAAATAACAGACGTTAATATTGAATAAGTAAGAAGGTATAAGTGTCAGGGTACTGACATTGCTCTTGTCTTAATTCTTCATGAATATATGCATGGCTTTAAAATAGTATCTGCTCTAAGTAATCATGAGTACTCTTGTCATCATTACCAATCTTGACATTAAACATTAGTCACACACACTTGAGAAGCTAGGGAACCACATTGGTATACATGTATATCTCCACATTCATATATGATGCACCCTACCTATTTATAGGAGCAGAACAAGCTCTTCCACCAGATCTTACTCAATACATCAGGAAGCTCTTCTGTAATTAAGTTTCTTGTATAAGAAAAGTACTTCAAAAGAACAGAAAAAATGTGCATCAGTGCCACAAAATCAACATCGTCACATACCTTTCATATTTCTAATCAAAACCCAAGAAGATCCAAGCGAAACAAGATTCAAATTCATGGGCTTAACAGGTATGCTTGTTCATATATAAACAACTTTTCGTTGTTATATAAATAAAATCTAATTCTCACCTGAGCATAAAGGTTATGAAATATCGAGAAACTGTTTATCACCTGTAATGAACTTAATGAACATATACAGACTATACATACATACGTACATATATAATTTTGAACATATACATTTCACATAAACAAGCACATACAAACTCTTTTCTTTACTAATCTATAGGATTGTGCACTTGCATAACAGGAAGAAGGGAACTGAAGAGAGGATGGAAAAGGAACTGGAAGTAAAGAACCTCAAGTTGTACATGGAGAATATAAGTATCTTTGAAGAGAATGAGAAGTTGCGGAAGAAAGCTAGCCTTCTACACCAGGAGAATCTTTATTTGATGTCTGAGTTTCAGAAGAGGTTAATACCTGAGTCTGATTGCATCTCCACCACCCTTACGCAAATTCTTGGTGATCAATAATATCAATCAATAAATTGATCAAATAGCCTTGTATTCTCAATCAGTGTGTAAGTTGCTATCATTCTATCAAACTGCAATAAGAAATTAATAAGTTATGCAACTGGTACCAAAAAATAATTTGTGAATTAATATAAAACAAATTAGCGGTAATAAGTCTATCCATACCTCTCCTCAAAGGTCATACTTGACTTTGGCGCGATATTCAAGGGTCTACTTTGACTTTGGTCGTACATAGCATTGTGCGCTGGGCACGACCTCCATATCAGTTGATACCTAGTACCTCATCATTTACATTGACAAACTCAAGAAGAACATGCATGACCTCACAAAGGCCGACCACAGTTAATCTAGATGCAAATGGATTGATTAGACAAACTCAAAAGTCATAGGTCAAATAACTAGTACGCTTGACCTTGATACTTTTCTAAATCTCATATACGAACTGTTGATAGCCTTTTCATTTTAGGTATTGTCAAACATCTGCTTAACGTACAATTAATTGGTTACAACTAAATGTTTATAATAGGTATGAGAGTTTGGCTCTATTTCGAATAACTAGATAAATTTGGATATTGAGGTTTCGTATGAGATGACAAACGATAATAAGCTTTGCATTTTAGCCTTTATTTTTGTATTAAATATGGAATAACTTCAAGTAACTGATACATTATATATGTAAATTGATAAAAAGTACAATAGCACGAATTTTCTACAGAGGAAGCAGAAAGAATGGTGGTTTCTTTCATCTCATCAATCTTGTAGGTACTTCGGAATGCTTTCCGAGAGTCTCCTGTAAGCCCTATCGGCAAGAGGATACTAGTAGACATCATTCAATTGAGTGACTATCTACAAGGGTTCGGTGTAATTTAACTATTTTTCTTTTTTCTTTGCCCATAACATGACAAGAGAGAATCCCATCAATGACATGATAACCACCTGCAAATATTGAAAAGTAATGTTATCTTTCCCAAATGTCTTAATACCCTGTTTGGGAACATAAATTTCATTTGAAGATGGATTTCAAATGACATGATTTGAGTTGTCATTTCAAATTCTCATATTTGTATTAAAATTTAAATGACTTGAATTTCAAACGAAATCCAAATTTAAATTCTTTTACTTATCCAAACATGTTATTTGGTCAAATCCAGAATTTCAAATGAAATCTAAGCTCCAAACGGGCATTAATATTATTTTATATATGCGATTCTTCTTGAGCTTAATAACATAAAAAATAATTGAAAACTAAAGGTCATACAGTAATATAAAATATTACAGCATATCAATATAAAGAGTTATGATATTAGTTATAAACTCTAAATTTCTGAAATCTTGGCAAGTTTCGAAATTTTTGCACAATCCCGTATGGCTCTTTGAGCCTGCAAGCCCAATGTCCGACTTTGCATAATGCATAGACAAAAGAAAGATAAGTTGATCTTGCATGTCTTCCTGGAATAACACTTGAACTATAACTAAAGTGTTCTGACTAGGGGTGAACGACCCGCTAGGACCGAAACTTTCTCTATAATTGATACTTTCAGTTTTTGTTGACGGAGCAGATTTTAGCACAATCTCTCTGAAGGGGATGCACAATGATTTAGCTTTCCATACGAAAGATGTATACTTATCCTTTGTTTGTGTATACCTGATTATCTTCTCTTGCTTTTCCCTGCATGCTGCAGCCTTTTATGCAAGAACATGATATTTTTCCCATTCAATTGCACATGATGTAAGTGTAGATCTTTCATTTTGGCAATTCTCACTCTGTGAGACTTGATTAAGATTTAAAATTATCATTATTATTTTATTTGTGCCCACTTCTTATTTGAATGAGTAGTCTTACAATAGTATTATTAATTGTTTCTTTGATAAAGATTATTGAGAGTTAGGTTGTTAGTGCACCTTAAATGTTAATGTTGAGGGTTAGGTTGTTAATGCACCTTAAATTACATGCAAAAATCAAACTGGACAAGTAAATTAGGACAAATGTAATATTAGCTATCATATTTTGGGACAATAGTCCCATCATTTGAAATTACTCTTTGTAAAATTATTTGCTATAGTGGGTGCAGAAGTATTAATTAATTCACGTTATCTATTAGTATGGAATTGCTTAATTTCTTGTATAATAGGGGAGCAGATATGTTGGTGGCGGTTCAGATATTACTGGAAATTCTCACAAATATCTGCATGATGAAGATACATAGGTTGATTAATTTGAAAGTTGCAGGATTTGTCCTAGATAGTGGAAAACATGTTTAACACAAGCAAAGGTTGGCTTGGTGCATGGAACAGTGATTTACCACACGTTAGCAGTGTTGGTAAAATCTTAGTCCCATTCGATTAGTGNTAGACTACAGGGTATACGTACAATTAATGTAGAGTATACAGATGATATTGATGAATCTTCTATAAGCATATTACATTTGTTTACATTCAATATGCCACAAGTGCATGCTTGGGAACTTGCATTTCATTTGAAATAATAGATTTGACCAAATTACATGTTTGGATAAGTAAAAGAATTTGAATTTAGATTTCATTTGAAATTCAAGGCATTCAAATTTTTGTACAAATATAAGAATTTGAACGGAAAACTCAAAATATGCATTTGAAATCCATCATTTCAAATGAACTGATAGTCCCAAACAGGGCATAAAGTTAATGCTTAGGATTCAAGGTCCTTGAACATCTCAAAAAAAGGTGTTTTACTTGCTTCATTGTTATAGTTGTAATTGTAACTATCAAATTCATTTTTAACCTTGAACGGGCTAAAATGATAGGTTAAGCGCGATTAGAGTGTTGGTAGAGTTGTCATGTGATCTGTAAATTCAATGATGAAAAATTTGTGCTTGCTATTGCAGTCTACAGTGGTGCAACATTTAAACTCCTTAAAGAGGCTTGATGTTAATGCACATTTCATTCTCTAACAAAATGTGTTCTGACCTGATTCAGAATTCGTAACTCGCATTTCGTAAGGTGCTATTATGCTAGTTAATAAGGCATTTGTGGGATTACATGTATAAAAATAATGACACTTTTATACTATTTATAAGTCAACACTCTTGGAGTTGGACATGTTCTAATTATTAGAAGAGATACTTAGAAGAGAGGAGGATGGGTGAAGAGGAGTTGACACTGAAGAAAGGAAAAGAGAAGAAAATTTGAAGGAAGACCATTGAAGAGAAATCAATCTTGATCTCTTTAATTAAGTGTAAAGTGTCAGGTGAGTAAGGATTTGGGCGTGGGGAGTAACGATATATCTACAATTTAAGGGTACGGATTCTTTATTTTCAACCTATTTGTGGTTTACATGTTTCTAGAAATAACTGGTTTCAATTGTAAGCACTTAAGTGAGTTCTTCGCTCATTGATTCCTGAAAAATCTGTGTTGATTAGTTGGAGTCAGCCCTGTTCTTGAATTCGTAGTAAATTAAAAATAATTCTGAAAATTCTGAATCTTATCAATTCGGAAACCTAGTTTCGAACCCTGTAACTTTCGTTTATCTTCCGTCCGCTGAATCTGCTGTTAACTAATTGTAAAATAGTAAATAGTGATCAGGCAAGGGGCTGATTCTGCTCTGCCTGCCCGA
>PHNY01256045.1:13833-25213 GCA_003724115.2 Anethum foeniculum
CAAGAGCCTTGTCAATTCAGAAAGATATTTTCGGGAACTACAACTTCCTTCATAATTCATTGATTGATTCTATCATTTACTATCTTTAAAAGATAAAAATCTAAATTCAGTAGTTGTTGATTCTGCTCTAAAAACCTGCATTCTAAATATGAATTTGATACTTGTTGGTTCTTAATGAGTTTAATCATGTCGGAAAACTTGTTCGATAATCTACACCTTTCATTTTTTGTGCTTTTCCAAATAACTCTGTTTGCATATGTCAAATTGCTCGTCTTGTAAACTAGTCACTGCTGATATTGTTTAAAAAATTTACTTCCATACCACTCGATAGTTTCTCTTTGGGTTTGGGATATCAATTGTGACCCCTTTTTTTCGTAGGAGTACCGAATATAACCAGTGTAAGCATACTCCAACCACGTCCTTGAGACTTTAATGATGTGACACCGCCGTCGCGGTGTGATTAGGGCGTCTCCTTCATTAAGTAAATTAGCTCATTGTTGAGCTTCAGTAAGAATTATGAGAATGTAAGTCAGCTCGTGGGTGAGCTTTTGACCAATTTGTAAGTGTAAGTTTTGTAAGATCAGTAGGCTTATGGGTTGACCCTGGCATTAAAGTTCAGTAAGATAAGTTAACTAAGATCAGTTAGTAAATGGAGTGTGTGCCTTTGTGGCAAAGTAAGATGCCTTTTTGGCTTTGTTGTCTGTGGGACACTATTTGCCTTCGCGGCTACAATAGTTGATTCGGTATTTTCACTTGGTTAATTGGATTATATAATTGGTTTGTCTTTGTGACATAAGCTTGTATTAGTTTTGTGATTAATAGAAGAATGTTCTTGTATAAATTCTGACACCTTTAACTCACATAAATATTATTAAATTCAGATCGATCTGATGGTATCTCTTAATGCAAATTGTTTGAGCCTTCTCTGTATTTCCCAGTAGCCACATAGAAACAGTAACAAATTATACTAAGACTGTACTTAAATTTCAAGCATTGTAATTAGATTAGCTTATGATATCATCTCAGCATGTGTACACATATACATTTAAAAGACAAGCATTAATATAATACTACGTAGTACGTACAATTTATTACTTGCTAATAATCTTATATACAATAGCAGCAGAATTATCAGATCCAGAATAAATGGAATAGTTGACTTACAGATATTGCCGGAGGCACGCCCACAAGTGGGTCTTCAAAAAATTTATTTGCCAGTGCAAGAGCAAGAAGACTGCTCTGCATACCTACATAAGCAAGGAGGATAAAACAGACCGGGGAAAGAACTAAATTAGTATCATAACAGAATCATCAGTAACTAAGATATGGAAAACTATAACAACCTGTTTCAAAGGAAATTGTCCTTTGCAGCGGTTTCACATCAGGCACTTCGCTGAAGGCAATGCCAGATAGAACATAACCAGAAATAAATGCTGACAAGTGAAATGCAGTTACGAGCAACACAATTGACATGCCAAAGGGTGACAAAACAGAGTCGATGTTGATAGCAAGTGGAGCTCCAACACAGAGAGCAGTCACGAATACAGAAAGTGGAGGAAGTAGAGGCCGGATAGCACCACACACTTGGGGAAAGAACCTGTAGATATGAATTTACACGGAAGAACATAACTAGTCATGTTTAAAAAGAATTTCAGTAAATTTTTAGTTACCTATTCAAAAGCAACCCAGCCATAACCGGTGCAACAACAATCTGCAATATATTAGCTACCATCCCTTTTACATCAACAGGTAACCTCTTCCCAATAAGCAAAAGTGATAAGATTGGGGTGACAAAAGCCGCAGTAGCAGTAGATAAGGATGTCATTACAATGCTAAGAGGAGCCATTTGTGGATCAGTTAGAAAAGTAGCATAATTTGATAGCTGTGCACCGCTTACACAAGAAGTCAATAATATTCCAGCACCTGATTTAAAAACTTATAAATCTTAGCAGATTGCACTAGTTTGCAGGCGACTATAATAGTAATGTTCTTCATGTTTTTTTCCCATAGCCTACGTTTTCTTAGCAGGAAACTTTTACAATTAGATACTTGCTGTTGATAAATGAAAAAATAAAACAAAAAACTATAAAAATTGCAGCAGGTAGCAACCTAAAGAAGTTGGGAGACCAAACATGGTCATTGATAGTGTACCAAACAGATACCCAAGCAATGGTTTTAGAACAAACTGGCCGGCATAACCTGCAGCTATAGCAGATGGCCTGTTAAACGCTTCAAGAAAATCTTTTGCGCTTGAATTAACTCCAACTGCAAACATCAAGAAACCTAATGCTGGGGCATAGTACCTGCAAGAAGTACAGGTATTAAGAGCAACATAATCTTTCTGATTGAATGAGATACTGTGATATGAAACGGAGGAAATCTTAGATTCATAGAACCTGCCAAATCAGGTAGCAATCCTAGAATATCATATGAAAATATGATAACAAAATATTTACACAGATATACTGAAGTTATACCATTCCCATTATATAGCAGATGACAATCCCCGTATAGCTTATACAGAGACTGTTACTAAAAAAAATATAGAATTTGACTATATTATACCCACCACGCCACGACCCCGTAAATATTTATTTATTTAGATCTATTCTTTCAGAAAAAAAGATTAATTCGTCCACTAGCTTAGCAACTGAGCTCCCCCAAATTCAATTCATCATTTTTAGATGACCTCTATATAGATTTCTAAATAGCAGGAGGCCTACCATTGCATTTAGATGATTTTAGAGTAGTAGTAAAAAACCTGCTGGTGAACCATGTGAACGAAGGTGGATAGACAAGGGCTAATACTGTACTAGCAATTACTACATGAGGCAGAATACGATTTGCTCCCTTCAAAATGTCTAAAAAAGAAGACTCCTCTTGCTTAAGCATCTGCAATAAAAAATATTAATAACTTAGATAATTTTACGCTTTGCAAATGTCTCTAATTAATATACTGAAAGAAAGAAAGCATTTGAAATTGCAAACTTCAGTTTTAGATGTACAAGAAACCACAGGTAACATTTCATCCACAAGTTAACTTTATAAATAAAGCAGTTGAACCTGCCAACTTTGATGTTGTATGAATAAGTTACCACAGGAGAACATTTCGCTTACAAATGTTAACTTAATGACAGGAAACACAAAGAAAAAATAGAAAGAAAAGATAATTTAATATTTAGATAATTGCGGACAACAATTTGTGGTGATTTAGCAAAATATCATTAATTTTGGATCTGTATTATTTAAAAGATATTCTAAGATATATTTATATATACTAGCTTATTGCCCGTGCAATGCACGGGTTGTACGGTTTCTTTTATTCGTGTATTTTTTTCATAAATATAATAATATACTTAAAAATTCAGAATATTGTAATATTTTATGTAAAATCGTAACAACATGAACTATATAAAAGAATCACGAAACTCACGAAATATTCTTTAAATCAGTGATGATTTAAAAACTATGATTTACGTAAAATTTTCTAGAAACTGAAGAGAAAAAACAGTTACGAATTTTGTATTAAGTAGTGTATTCAATTTAGGATATCTACTTAACTAATCTATTCAATTTAGAAGACCTACTTAGTTTTGGTTTAGATTATGAAGATAGAATATTCCCTTATTTCAGATCTAATGGTTATTATCTATTTAATTCAAGATCTAACGGTCCTTATTATATTGGTAGTACATGATCAAATATTTGGATAAGATCCATCTTATGCGCTTATTGCCCGTGCAATGCACGGGTTGTACGGTTTCTTTTATTTCGTGTATTTTTTTGATAAATATAATAATATATTTAAAAATTAAGAACATTGTAATATTTTATGTAAAATCGTAAGAACACGAACTATATAAAAGAATCACGAAACTCACGAAATATTCTTTAATTCGGTGATGCTTTAAAAACTATATTTTACGTAAAATTTTCTAGAAACTGAAGAGAAAAAACAGTTATGAATTTTTATTAAGTAGTCTATTCAATTTACGATATCTACTTAGCTAATCTATTCAATTTAGAAAACCTACTTAGTTTTGGTTTAGATTATGAAGATAGAATATTCCCTTATTTCAGATCCAACGTTTATCATTTATTTAATTTAAGATCTAACGGTCCTTATTACATTGGTAGTACATGACCAAATATTTGGATAAGATCCCTCTTATGCATATTATATTATAAGGATATAATTTACTTGTCTCACTTCTAAAGGTAGGTTAGGACTTTATTACCTAAACATGTATTGGAATTGTAATTCCCCACATATTGAAGAATCTGGTAAATTTATTATTGACTATGAGATACTTTTACTTTTTTTTTAGGATAGTGCACTAAATCGACTCCTTATCTTTCTATTAATTTATTCCATAAACTTTTTTTGTGCACCAATATATCAGAGTTTAGGTTTCTCAATCAAAATCCTAGTTATTAGGATATTAGGGTTTCAAGGAGAAAGATTGCTCATCGCCAGTACAGTTCATCAACACAGGTCTATGCACCACAGGGAAGAAATCCTTTTTGGCTACTATTCATAGTAGTAATTATTCTTCAAATGTACTACACATTAATGCAAGTACTATTCACCATGAAGAAAAAATGGTCAACACACTAGACCCTGCTCCTGAGTCGTCCATGGCTTTCTGATGTATCCAAAGCATAACTGCGATAGTCACTGACAATGTTATCACACTTGATAATTTGACTGTTACTGCCAAAGCAGTAAGAGGTCAGACGTGGTGGAGGACGAAGAGTATAGAAAGAGACTATTACATAACATGACTACAGCAAGTCACACTTGGAGCATGACGAAGTCACTAAGAAAGTTAAAATATGACTTAAGCATGTTAAAACTAAAAGAATAGGAAAGCAGTTGCACAATCATAATATTGTCGCTTTAGATTCTATGTTTTGGACAAAGCATAACATAAAGATGCTTATGGCAAAGTTTTGGAATCCCTCTAAAATTTATGTAAAGCATATTTCAAATGTTCACGCGAAGTATATGGCGATGAGATCACCACGGTTGATCATTATGAATTTATTATTCAAAAAACGTTTTCTCATGACCAATTTGAGTGCAAAGGACAATTATTTAAAATAATATTTCTGCCAAACTTTCTCAAACCAAATTATGTGAAGCTTATCGGTGCATCTCATTCTAAACAGTTCTCTCCTTCTATAAAATTATTTTCAAGTTTTTTCAATAAGTGGAGAATAATGGAATGCAACCAAAAAATCAGGAAACATCTTTTATTATATTAATTGTCATAAATTTGATTGTCTTTGATTTTGGGTAATTCTTTCGATATAGGACAATAACGCTGAGTTTAAGATTTGTAAATTTTGTATCATGTCCATGAATTTTTGTAAAATCAAAACATTTCAGAGATAGAAATAGGAATATCATATAAAGCATTCAAGGTATTTTAGTTCTCATTTACATAGGATCCTAGTCCCTAGATGCAGTCATCTATCAGTCTGAAATTTCCGCAGATAGGATAAACACTGAAATTTATGTGAATGCGAACATGTCATTCTAAGCATCCTTATTTTAATTTTTTTAGGGTTTCACCTATCCGTGGAAATTGCGTGTAGATGGTTTGCTAACTACCACTTGCCAATGCTGGGACTGTAAATGAGCCGAGCCGAGCCGAGCCGAGCCGAGCTTCTAAGTGTTCATGTTCCAACTCATTAAATTTATCGAGCTCGAGATTGAACTTTTATCGAATCAAATTTTTGTTCGGGTATCGGCTCATTAAGAAAAAGGTTATTTGCGAACATGTTCACAAGCAGTTCGCGAATTTATTTCACAAACTATGGTTCAACGAACAACTCATGAATAGAGTTCACGAAAAATCAAATTTGTTCTCACGATTTACAAATATCTTACGAGTTTCGCTTGTTCCTTCTTTTAAATTAATACAAAGTCACATAAAAATTTTAAAAACTTTACAAATCAAATAAATAAAGTTGAGTGTTTAACATTTGATTTTGATTAAATTACATTATTTTTATTTTAACAATGATATATACACACTAATTGAATACATGAACAGAAGTAAAAAAATAGTTATATATTTACTATTTAGCATGTATTACGATTCAAATCTTATAAATATAAAAAAAATATAAATTTAATAAAGAAATAATAAATAGATTAAATAAATTGGTAAATTAATTTGTACATAAATATATACATAATTATTTACTAATTATTGTGTCATAAGGGCGCGTGTTCATAAAATAAATTTGCGAGTATATATAGCTAGTAGTTCATATACCAGTTCGAGTGATATCAACGAGCGTGTTCATGCATTATGCTTACGAACAATATTAACAAACTTGTTCGCGAACTTTTGAGCCAAACTATGTGACATTAAACCTACATTTTATATACTTTAAATTCGTAAACTAGTGTCGTCTACCAATATAAAGACATATACTAATTGTTTATTTCAAACTTCTAGCATAAATCAAAAGAATAGCATGGAAATAATAATTTATTGACATCCCTCACTAAAAACAAGTTGTTGTGAGGCTTTTTAAATCATTTTGAACTATATTGCTGGAAATAGAAGTGTCCAGTTTTCAATTGAAGGATCCAACTCGGATCCCATACCCACACCCATGTCATGTCCGATCGACACGGGTATGACGGCAAAATTGAAGAGTCCGGGTAACATAGGTTTTTTCACAACATAGCTGCTTGTCTTTCCATTTCAGCTGAAGCCAAGTTGTGGCATCTAAGACTTGGTCACTTACCATTTCAACAACTCAAAATAATTCAACCTAGCTGTTTAGTTAAAGATTGTACAGAAATAGATTCTTTTTGTTACATTTGCCCTTTAGCTAAACAGTCTAAAAAATCCTTTCTAACTAGTTCAATCAAGACTACTGTTGTTTTTCAACTCATTCTTATTGATATTTGGGGCCCTTATAGGGTAAAGAACCATAATGGTTGTAATCAATTTGTTACTATTGTGGATGATTACAGTCGTTAAACTTGGGTTCATTTGATTAAATACAAATCAAATGTTGTTTCTGTATTGACTCAGTTCCTTAACCATGTTAAAAATCAATTTCACACCTCGGTTGCTTGTCTTAGAAGTGATAATGTCAAGGAACTTAGTGAAGGTGCTATTAATTCCCTGTATAAGGTCAAAGGGATCATCCATCAGACTACTTGCAGTTACACGCCACAACAGAATGGTGTGGTTGAACGAAAAAAAAGACATCTATTGGACACTGCCAGGTCTCTTGCTTTTCAATCTCATTTACCTACTTTCAGAGATTATATGATAAGCCACTTAGTCTTGAAAATCTCAGAATATTTGGTTGTCTCTGTTATGTTTCTAATACTACACCTAGTCGAGCAAAATTTGATCATAAAGCTTCTCCATTTGTCTTTTTTGGCTATCCCCCACAGACTAAAGGCTACAAAGTTCTTGACTTAAAAACTAAACAGATCCTTATTTCTCGAGATGTTAATTTCCATGAACATCATTTTCCCTACCATATTATGTCGAAATCTTCTAATTCTCTATATGATACAGCTGTTTTCTTACCTAGTGTCACTCACATTGAATCTTATGACTCTTATGATACTTTTGATACCGATTCTTTAGTACATCCTCCTCCTTCTGGTAGCTCATTCTCAAATAATAATGCTGTTAATGCTGATATTAATTCCACATTAGTGTCAAATGATGTCACTGTTTCTCATTCAGTAGATAATCATTCTGCTAGTTTTTCTTATGCTTCTTCTCATAATACTAATATTTTTCCTTTAAGACAATGAACATGAGACAAGAAACCTCTTTCCTATTTGAATTCTTACTAGTGTCATATGACACATCTTAATAGTCTCAATGCATCACCTCATTGGTGTAATCTGGTACGCTTTGAAACTTTACCATATGCACATAAAGCTTTTCTTTCTCACACTAGTTCTATTACTGAGCCTAGGAACTATACAGAAGCTTCTGCACTATACAGAAGCTTTTGCACATCCTTTGTGGCTTGAGGCTATTGATAAAGAATTAAAAGCCTTAGCAGACAACCATACTTGGGATCTGGTTGACTTACCTCTAGGCAAGAAACCCATTGGTAATAAGTGGGTGTTTAAGGTCAAATTAAAATCTGATGGCTATCTTGAACGTTGCAAAGCTCATTTAGTAGCAAAGGGCTTCAACCAGAAATTTGGTATTGATTACGATGAGACGTTTTCTCCAGTTATAAAAATGACCACAATACGGTGTTTGGTTGCTCTAGCAGAAAATGGAAACGTTTTAAATTAGACGTTAATAATGCGCTTTTGCACGGTGATTTGAGGGAAAAAATTTATATGAAGGTTCCTGATGGTGTACCTCACTTACCCAACCAAGTTTGTCGTTTAGGAAAATCTCTATATGGCCTTATAAGGCCTCCCGAGAATGGTTCTTTACATTGTCATAAGAGTTGATTTTGCAAGGTTATACACAGTCGAAAAATGATTATAGTCTTTTTACTAAGATCATTGGAGGCAAGACAACAATAGTCGTTGTTTATGTCGACGATATCATTATTACAGGTGATAATTTAGTTGAAATTAATAATCTTAAATCCTATCTTCATCAAGCTTTTAGTATTAAAGATTTGGGTGAGCTTCATTATTTATTAGGCATTGAGGTTGGATATGTTCATGAAGGTATGGTGTTGACTCAACGCAAATTTGCTACTGAGTTACTTAGTGAGTGTTCTTTGGACATTTCTCGCCCTGCTGTTACTCCTCTTCCTCTCAATTTGAAACTTAAGATGACTGATGGTGTTTTGTTGTCCGATCTAGAAAAGTACATTTCTTTAGTTGGTAAACTTAACTATCTTACCAGCACACGCCCTGATTTATTTTATGCAGTTCAAATGTTAAGCCAATTTATGCAGCATCCTCGTTCTACTCATCTTAGTGCCCTTACTCGCACTCTACGTTATGTTGCACAATCAACTGGATAGGGTATTTTACTTCATGCTTCAAATACTTTAACTGTACATGCGTTTTCAGACTCCGATTGCGCATCTTGCCCTAATACTACACGATCAATTACGGGATATGTGGTTTTGTTTAGAAATTCCCCAGTTGGAATCTAAGAAGCAAAGCACAGTTTCACGTTCTTCCTCTGAGACCGAGTACCGTGCCATGGCTGCTACTGCTTCTGAGGTCACATGGTTGATTTGTCTTTTAACTGAACTCGGAGTGACTGGTTTAACTCCAATAACTCTCCATTGTGATAATCAATCAGCTCGTTACATAGCTAAGAATTCAGTTTTTTACGAACGTACAAAACATATAGAATTAGATTGTCACTTTACTCGTGATAAGGTGCTAGAAGGGCTCTTGCAATTGTCATATCTTCCTACCACTCATCAACTTGCAGATGTCCTCACGAAGATCCTTCCGTCTCCACAACTTAAACAACTTCTTTGCAAGTTGGGCATGTCTACAACATTCTCCAACTTGAGCGGTCAGAATGTACAGCCATGACATCAGCACATTTCTCAACATTCCAGCTGGTGTAACAAACTTGTAATTTTACACACATTGTATATATGACACAGAGTTAGTTAGAATAGAAAGTTAGTTAGTGATCTCTCTCTCTCTCTCTCAAATCAAACATTCTCTGTCTCTCAAATATGTAATCTCTCTGCAACAATATGTAAATATGGAAGCTTGTAGTTGGTAGTTTAATGGTGATATTGTGATCATCTTCTTCATTTGATTATATTGTTTACTTCGAAGTTTCAGTCAAGTTTATCAAATTTTATCAAATAACAAAGTTAAAGTTTGCGCAGGTCGGACTTGATTCAGGGTCAAAGAAAAATAACATAATTATTATCAGCATAATGCTAAAATCCAAGTAGTTGTTAAGTGCATACAAGTTAAAGTCAAGTCTCTATTCGCACACGTACCTGGGTAGATTTATATGCATGATCTCGAGACCCATCAGAATCATGACCATCTGAAAACTTTTCAGATACACATCTCAGTGTCAACAACTTTGATCCACCGCCTACAATTTTTTACTCAAAAAAACCCCAAATTATACAAAACACAAAATTGCATTACTTCATCAAAAAAAATTATACTACCAAAAAAGAGTAATCACATTAACAATTGAAGTAAAGATTCTAACTTGAAAGCAAATAATATATAATCTTTAAAAAATTAAGTTAAAGCAAAAGGGTATAAAAAAGATTGAATCTTGAATATACTAGAACAATATGTAGAGAAAAAGAGAAGGTTACCTAAAGAAATGAAAGATTCATTTCTGTAGAAAATGTGAAGTGGGATTTTACTTGGGCAGTAAAAAGAAGATTGTGGATACAGATTTACAGAGTGACTGCTAAGTTTCAATTTCATCATCATTATTGACGACCGGACAGCTGATAGACGGCGGGAAGTTAAAAAATTCCGGCGATGAAGTACAGTGGGGATTGTTATTACAGTTACAGACTTTGATATTGTTTTGACTAAAGAAGAAGTAAGAAACTAAGCCGGCTCTTGTGGGCCGTTTGGATTTGCTTTTAAACTAGTTTTTAATTGAATTATTATTACTCCAAGGTCCAAGGCTTCATGAATGACCGTGACTCGCCCGGTATAGACTATTTATGCCCTTTTGCCTACAAATTTCGAATAAAATATTCACATTGATAATTTAGTATCAATATAATTGATTTTTTGCTTTAGTTTGGAAATATAAACAGTTAAATCAGATTATTGATAATTTAAAATTTTTATTAGATTTTAGCAAATCATTTCTTTTTTAGAGTTCGTAGGTAAAGTTAAAAATATTGAATATGTTGCGACACTTTCAAAGTGAATTTGCTTTTATCATTATTTAGGATTCAGCAATTTCAAATTTACTTTTTTCTAAATGGATAAAGAAATATGGGCTGCGAGAGGAGAGGACTTGCCGAGTGCGCAGTGAATCTTTATATTATTACTCTGTACTAGCCGATAACCCGTGCGATGCACGGACTGATTTTAATATTTAAATATAATTTTATTATTATTATTATATAATATTTATTTTTTTATTATGAAAAAAGTAAATTATAGAAGATAAAAAGTTAAATATATAAAGTATATTTTTTTTAAATTAATGAACTTATTGATATATAATATTTTTTTATTATTTTATGTTATTGACACATTCAAACTTTAGGCGGTTAAAATATTAATTTTGAGAATTTTCCTTATATTGCATCTAACTATTCTTGTATATTTATTTTAAATTTAACATTCGTATAACACATCTATCTATACTATTATATTTAAAATGAATCATTGAAAGTTTTGTTTGTAGCCCGTTAGCCGGTAATTTAGTCACTCAAGTTCTAA
>PHNY01256083.1:390-14677 GCA_003724115.2 Anethum foeniculum
ATTGCTTTGTACGAACCATTGAGAAGTATTGGCATACTCACAATACTTCTAGTTTACATGCACCTTTTTGTAAAAGGCAACTTGAATACAGTCTATAACTCTATCAAGTCCTTCCTTTAGCCGTAAGACTTTTCAACATATGAACTGAGATTACTCTCATTGTAAACTCAGGTTGTAGCAACACTTGGAATTAATACAACAATTAGTTCCCAGTAAGTTGTGTGTTTATGTTTAGTTCTCTTCCGCAAATTAAACAAGTACACACAGTTAGTCAAGCTTGCACAACAAGAAAAGTTTTCACAGTTCAAGAAATAAATCGAAACACATTCACTCCCCCTCTGTGTTACTTTGATTTACTCATTAACTAACATACAACATCGCTATTCGTTCGAATGCCTTGACCGTTCACTACGTGACATAATGAAAGTTGTCCATCCATAATGCTTCCATATGCCTTTCGGAGGTATTAGTGTAGTATTAGGTGGTGATATCTAAAAAATTCTCCTGGTGATTCCACAAGGAAGCCATGGTCAAATTGTGTCTGCATGTATCACCAAATCAAAACTGTGGAAATTTGCCACTGTTTTTAAACTTATCCACAACATGCGCATTAGTAAAGGAAAAACTCAAGATGAAGTACAATAAATGTCGGACTTTGCAAACTGGGTTTTGGATATCGGTGATGGAAAGATTTCTTCTTCATCTCCTGCAGGTACTACTCTTCTGGAAGATGAAATATGTATTCCTCAAAAATTTTGCAATCTATAAGGTACCAACTCTGTTGATGAGATGATTGAAAACACCAACCCGGATTTTAAGAACAATTTTCAAGATGTGGAATACTTGAGTGAGAGAGCTATACTCAGTCCAACTAACCAAACAGTTGGACACGTTAACAGCGCCATTGTCGACACACTTCCAGGTGAAATGTTTTCTTATTTTAGTATTGATATTGTAGAAGATTTCACTGGCTTTCAAAGTGAACAGATGCTATCTTTTCCACCTAAGTACCTCAACTCAATCAACATACCAGGTCTTGCTCTTCATGAACTGAAACTGAAAATTGGAGTTGTAGTGATGTTGATGCGAAATTTGAATCAGGCGTTGGGGTTGTGTAATGGAACCCGAATGATCGTGACAAAATGCCTTAAGTATTTTGTGCAGTGTGAAGTTGTATCTGGAACATAAAAGGTGCAAGGCATTTCATTCCTATGATGAAACTCTCTCCAACAGAGACCCGGTTACCATTCAAACTTTGTCGCAAATAAATGCCTTTACAGATTTGCTACGCAATGACGATTAATAAATCGCAAGGACAATCTCTCCAGAAAGTGGGTTTATATTTACCGAAGGGAGTTTTTACCCATGGCCAAGTATATGTTGCTGTAAGTCGGGTGACATCTTCTGAAGGGTTGAAATTTTTCATTAATGATGAAATGGGTAACCCAACTCATATAACTCAAAATATTGTGTACAAGGAAGTGTTCTACAATGTGCTTTAGTTTGTGAATTTATGGAAAGCTTAGTTTTAGTAACTTGTGAGGTTGTAATCTATGTAACCTTTTTTGACATAATGTAAGAAAAATAATTTTTGGTAACATATTTTCAGTCATTTCCATTTTCTTTAATAACAAATAATGTTGTACACTAAGCAAACTAAAGTACATTTTCTTTACTAACCCGTGAGGTTATAAACAATGTTCAATTGCTTTACCATGACTTAATCACATGTATTAGTTGGCTTAACTAAGATAAATTTAAATAATATATACAAGTACAATAATTGAGGACATTGTAACTAAGATACTTACTAACCACACTTATCCATCTCTTCATTTACATAAATTTAAGATCTATCTACCAGATATGTTTCTCCTTCCTCCCATTTATGTTTACAAAATTGGTACAGTAGCCTACTATAATTTGTTGATGTTTCAGGTATAATGTCTTTCTACAAGTACGATACTTTAATGAACTTGAATGACTCTATCGAAGAGTGGAACATACATGTTCGGGCACAGTCAATTTGGAAGTGTATTAATCAGGAGACAGGAGATTTTCGAGGATATAATATCATATTTGTGGATGACTATATAAGAAACTGATATGCAAAGTCCACTTTAGTAGATATTTAAATTTTTGTTCGCTTAACTGCAGACATACTGTATTTATTGTAGAGTGAAAGGATTCATGCTTTCACATCTTCTCAGATAGGAGAAAAATTTGAGAAAGACTTTGTTGAAGGTGTTATTTATACGGTGAAGAATTTTAGAGTTAAGTATTGTATGGGTGATGAAACAAACCGACCTACTCGAAATGAGAAGCACATATATTTCACAAATGATACTGACCTCCAAAAAGATGAAATAGATGGGTTAACCATTCCACAGTATAGTTTTGATTTGTTTAGGTTGGAAGATTTGGAAGCATTGAAGGTTGACAACCGTTTTTTTGACAGGTACTTCACTTCTAATGATAAATTATAAGTTAGTGACTATTCCTTAAATGTGTATAAAGATGTTTACTTGATGTTCAACAAGTAATAGTTGATGTTCCATTAGATGTGGTGGTTGTAATACTTGATGTTCAACCAAAGACCAGCTACATTAAAGATTCAAAGGAGAAATCACATGTCCTTGTCTCAATCACAGATGAAAAGTATGTTTCCTCCCTTACATTTATTGAATCTTGGACATAAATTTTAGAAAAACCAATTAGTGCACTCATTGTCATACTTATTTTGAGTTTTTTTGTAATTAATAGGAAGGTAATCAATGTGACTTTCTTCAATGACTTTGGAAACTCTTTCCTAAATGCAATGGAAAAAGTAGGTGACAAAACAGTTATAATAACTATATCATGTGCCAAAGTTAGTGATTGGAAAGGTATTATCCTATCTGTAAATATTTCCCAACAACACAGAATTCCAACTTTTAATGATGCCAATAATATGCAAATGCAGGTTCTCTGTACTTGACAAACTTTCCATCCACCAGATTTTACTTGAATGCTGATCATTACAGCGTTATAATGATTCGTGAAAGGTTGTAATATTGAATTACAAATGTACTTCAGTCAATATATTACTTAAATTCCTATATCTAGTATATAATAAAATGTTTTGTTGTATTAGACTAAACGGTCAAAAATTCTATTCAATGGATATTGACGAAGAAGAGGACGTTGAACTTTCAATATTGAAAGTGCCTGATATTCGAAAGTTGACAGATGTTTACATCGAGGTAAAATATTAGTATAAATTTGTAAGAGTTCAGTACCAAATATTTCATGTTCTTAGAGTATGTACTGAGTATCATATATTGTTGAAATTATAGAAAAAAGTGTCATGTGAATTGATGGTTAAAAAAGTTGATGAGAAAATGAGTTGGTACATTCCGGTATGTACTCTCTGCGATATAGAAATAGTAGAGGTTGATAAGAAGTTCAAATGTCCAACTCCAGAATGTGCCAAGGTTTACCCCTATCTGGATAGAAGGTTAATATTTATTAACCCATGTTTCTCGTACAAATGTACATTTGACAAAGTATATTCTAACAACTTATTAAACTTATTTCCATTAGGTTCCAACTTTATACGCTTTGCGGGGATGAAACCGGGACTATTCCTGTATTGTATCCCAATGACGAGATATGCCGTATCACTGGGAAGACAATTAATGATGTGGAAGTAGATGAGCCTGATGTTGAGACAATGCAACAATTTCCAAAAATGCTTAAGTTTTGTGAGAAGAAGACTTACAAATTTTCCTTGGTATAAAGCATCAGAAATATCTGAAGTTGAGATATCTGTAAGTCATTCACCATCTCAGAACCAAAGCTTGAAGGCAACAACAACGGAGATGAGTATTGTAAGTCATCAATAATTGTCAACTTTCAGTAGCTGTTATTAATAAATGTTTAACTTTGCAGGAAAGTGATGCACATGAAAAAAAATGAAGGACAATACTCCTCCAATAGCAAAATCCACAAACAAAAGCAAAACTAGGATTAGTATGGAAGTAGAAAATTCCCAACAAGGGAATAGCAAATTGCCAAATCTTAGAAGCATTAAGAAGGAAAAAGTAAGCTTCCTTTTTTAATAAAAAAGTTTTGGTTAGTAATTACCTGTCTAATGACTCTGTTTTTTGTTGTAGATATGACTGGAACTTTACAAATGTTGCCAACTTACTTTTCCGGATATTCTTCAGCAACAATATATCTATGCTTTTATAGTTTTGTAACCAGTAATTTTGCTTTGACAACCATTACTGTGTTATTTTGTAACCAGTAGTTTTACTTTAACAACCATTTTGTGTAATGAATCTTTTGAGTAGTATAACTATCTAAGTGAAGTGCAAGTTAGGGTTTGGCAATTGTTCAAGTCCAAAATGAAGTAGACTATATGTATTCTGAAAACACAAACTGGACTATCACACACTGCAATTTTGGACTACTATATTCACAAAGTGGACTACTATATTCACAAACTACAATTTTACAATATGAGAAAACAGAAACCATAAGCATTTTCATTAAATCGGTAATAATAACTTATAATAAGACTATTCCATATCAATAAAACCAATGTTATGCTGGCAAATTTTCAAAACTTATCAACCTAGGTACTAATTTTGAAACAATGACAGCCAACTACCACATTTAATACAACTTCACTTTAAGTACCATAACAACACACATCCAAATTATTGTAGTTGCATACCAACCCTAAGGAAAGTTGCAAACAGATCAAAAATATCCACCAATACTTATGAAACCCTAAGAAAAGTGAAGAAATGTAGAATTGATTGGAAAGTCAAAGTCAGAGTCATAAGAGAATGGAGAGGAGTTAGTTTGACAGGGGAAGTTTTTAAAGGCTGGAACCTTTTGCTTCTAGATGCTAAGGTACATTTTTCTTACCTATACATCCATGCCATATAGAATTGATAAGAACTATTTTTAAATTTCATTTCCATCTATTTATAGAACTGTAGAATGCAAGCATTTGTACATGCATCCATGGCAGAAAGAATGAGAAGAATAATAGAGCTGGGGAAACTCTATTTGGTCAGAAATTTTGAGGTTAATGAATATTTAGACAAGGACAAATTCAGACCTGTTCAAATGGATAGATAGGGATGGCAACGGGTCGGTTTGGTTCTGGTTTGACAAAAACCAATACCGTACCGAATATATTTTATCAAAACCAAACCCGAACTAAACCAAATGAAATCCAACAATTGAAAACCGAACCCGAACCGCCGGTTTTCGGTTCGATTCGGGTTTGAACCGAAACCCGAGAACTATATACAAAATACCAAAATAAATATCTAAAAAAGAAATTCATTAACAAGTCTTTCGTTCGAAAATTAAAATATCCCAAAATTATTTTAAACATAAGATGTATGATTAAATTTAGCAATTATATCAATTATTTAAGTAATACTCACTTACTTACTAGTCGTACTTAATTATTTTAATACTCAGTTGCTTATTAGTCATACTTAATTATTTTAATCGGTTATATTTCCAACTTATGTGTTTCATTTCAAGTCAGTGAATCTCTTTTATCAAGTATCTAACCAACTCGCTATTCGAACTATTTTAGATTTAATTACTCAATTCAATTAAGTCATATGATCATTTCTCAATTATATAAATGTATTATGTAATTACATAATGAGGGTATATTAAATTTAATATATCGGGTTCGGTCGGGTTTCGGTTTAATTCAGGTTTCGGGTATTCGGGTCGGGTTTTGGTTCGGTTGGCCTAAAAACCAAACCCGAACCAAATTTAATCGATTTTTAAAAATAAAAACCAAACCCGTAACCAAACCATAAATATCGGGTTCGGTAAGAACCATTTGGGTCGGTTCGATCGGATATCCGTCGGTTCGGTAAATTTTGCCATCCCTATGGACAGACAAATAGTGTTCACTGTTGATACCAAAGTCAGAGAAGTAGATGAATCTGAAATTTTCATTCCACTAAACATGTTTAATTTCTATGAATTTGCAGACCTCGTCAAGATGTCTAAGCAATATCACTACTTAGTAGGTAAAATAACAAACTGCTATTGTTACATTTTTGTTTAGTACCTACTACTTTTCTCAGTATGACCACAGTATGTTTTTATATTAGATGTTGTAGGCTTTGTTGAGAGAAATGACAAAGTAGCAGTGAGAGAATCACAACAAGGCAAAACTTTCATTAAATTCAAACTTAATGATGGAAGGTAAATATTTAGAGTATGGATATCATATTTACATTTCCTTACATGACCTAATATATGCAAAGTCTACGGTAAATGAAGCAAAAAGATCAATGTGACTTTCTGGAATACATTTGCAACTCAGTTTGAAGATGCCATGAAAAATGTATAAGAGGAACCCATGATCCTCATTATTGCAAGTGGAAGGGTCAGCATGTGGCATGGTACAAATATTAGTCCTCCTAACATAATATATGTCCTCTTTACAACATATTTTTATCTCTCAAATAATATACATTTATAATTCTTTTCAGACGAAATTGATATATGCAATTACTCACCAACACAGTTCTTTTTGAACTATGAATATCACAATGTTATTCAACTACGCAAATTATAAGCTCATCATTGAATTACAATGATTGGATGAAAACTACGTTTGACATTCTTTATCTACTACTATACTAATCATTGTTCTGTTAGGTTAAAAGGACCAAACTTCGCAAAAGGACGGTTCTGTAGTAAGAAGAAAACTTACACACACTATACGGTGGAAGTTATCAACGAATTGGGTAATGAATTCATACAGGTAAAAGAAGGTTTTATATAGATTATATAATTATATATACATTACATACTGAAATGATCAACATGTTTTGTAAGATGGAGTTATTTGCAAAGCAACACTAAACTATGTTGATGAAACTAAGAATTGAAAGATTTGGATCTGCACCTCATGCTATAAGGAAGTTCAAATGGACAGTGATAACTATTGGTGCAAAAAATGTAAAAGATTCATTCCATACCCAAGCAAAAGGTATACCTTTCTTTACATTAAAATTTGAAATAAATAAAGATTTCCTTTCACAACTACTAATTAGTCAATGGTGCAGGTTTAAGCTCTCTGCTTTCGTTTCGGATCCCACCGGTCGAATTGAAATAACTTTATTGGACCGGGAAGTGCGAACACTACTGGGAAGAAATGTTTTCGATTTTGACAAACAAGTAAGTTTAACAATCATACAGCTTCAAAATCTGGGTTCAACAGGTATTACACATTTTTCACAATTCTATAATTTGTTAGGATTATTATTTCCCATCAATCATCAAATCGATTCAAGCACAAGATTACACTCTAAAAGTTATGATGACAAAGGACAATGTATTACGTCAAAAAAGAAATTATGAGGTGCATGGTATATTTCGAGGGTGGAATATCAAACAGGAAACCTTACATGAACAAATACCAGTACCTCAGATGACAAATTCAATAACAGAGGTAAAAAATACTATAACCTATCTTCTACTTCTAACTGTGAACCTGAATTAATTTTTTTTTACGTTTGTTATAGGCATCTGGAACAATGACAACTGAGGAAAGGGTTTCACTTTTGACAACACCTTTTAATTATTCTATGTAACCAAGGAATACTTTTGTCAGAAATCCAACTTTTGTTAACTATGCTCTGTAATTCTCTGAACTTCTGTAATGTGTAAACTTCAACTTATTTGCAAAAGTTATCTATAATAACTAACATAATGGAAACTTAAGCAATAACACAGTAATTTCATTAAACAAGACAATAAGTTCAAATGACAGTCATCTACCATCCACTAATTACGAATAATGAAAAGTTAAACTGGAGTCATAAATTGTTCAAACAGGACTAAGAAATACATAAAAAATTAAGCATTTCTAACCGTAACATTATTCTTCACAATACGCACGTCAAAGTTTCGTATGATTTCATTCTTCCACTCAAACACCAGGAGATCACCCTCTTCAATTTGTAAATTCATCCGAAATGTTAACCAACCAGTATTGATAGTATTACGCTTCCTATCACGTCGATGGCGTATTTCAAGCTTCCAGCACCGCATACCCACATACGCAGTAATGTAATCGTTCTTCGTCCAAGACTTACAATACCTCCTATACTCCGCATGAATGTCTTATACAAAAAAAAACAACCACAATATATATTATATCATAACAAAACAGAGGAACCAACAAAACAAACAACATTAATCATACGTACCATACCATGTTCGTAATCTAGCATGTGGAAACCTTGGACCATAAACTTAAACGCAGTTCTCTCCTACTCAGAAAATTCACCTACATACAAATATAGAAATTTATTAGGAAATCTTCCAGTCAATACTAAATTTGGCAAACAGCTTTTAACTATATACTTACCAAATCCATATAAACTAGGACCATGGGAGTTTCAAGATATGAATTTGCGAAGCCCCTAACAACAAATCGTGATATCCCATCAAAAGTGAAGAGCAACATGTACAATCCATTCAAGTTAGGAGCATCTAACATATTGCACATGCTCACTAGGCCTTCAATCCGAGATCTTCTTTCAGTAAAAGACCCCACCAACTCATAACCACTAGAAACTCGATAATACACTCTCAATGGAATATTAACGTGTAAGTGATCAAAGTATTCAAATGGTACAACCTATAATATGAAATCAATTCTTAATACAAACTAAACTAACAACTGAACATTAATACTCTAATATGACAATGTGCAGAAAAGAATGTTAAACTAAACTAAACTTACAATATAATCAGTTATTTTCCGACCCCATCTTAGAGGTTGAACAAAGCTCCAACCATGATTTGCCAATGAAACTATATATTTAACCATTTAAGAACAATAAGTTATTATTTATCAACCAAGACTTAACACAAACAAAACATTGTAAATCATTCCACAATTACATACATACCATCAGAATCCTGAGATAAGTTAGGCATATTTGGATACTGTTTTTCACAACCGTACATATCAAATATGTTAACTTCGAACAAGAAACCCCCCAGAGTGTTGAACCAATAAAGTTTCACCACCAGTGAAGTTTAGAAATCGGTAAAATGAATGAATACCCTCGAAACGTTTCTCAGACATATTATAATCCAACCAAACTGCATACCCATTCCGCACAACTAACTTCACACCACGTGGGATACGAGAACCATATTGCACACATAATGCATCAGGAAGGATCTATACAAAAGACAATCAAAATTCAACAATAGGTTTATACAAAATTCATAACAATATGCTCCTAGAAATACTAACCAAATTATTGGAATGACAATCAAAAGAAGTCAGACGCCTCACAAAAGTAGGAATAGAGTCCATGCCTACAAAATCAAAAACATGTAACAAAATCAATCGCTATGCAAGTGCTGAACAACATATTTTTATGAAAGCAATTTACAGAAATGTCAACACAACCATACACTACATTACAGATTCATTACCTATAACAATTTTCATAGAAAGCAAAATTTAGGGACAAATGTACTGTGCAGCAAAGGAGATACTTGAAAAAAGAAAGAAGAGAAGTTAATATTTGATAACCGTTACAATGTAACCACACTTCAAAAGTCAATTTGGTTAACTAATAACTGTTACTACATTTGGACAAAGCCCAATGCAAACCATGGTTATTTTTCAAACCTCCCAACCAACTGCAATGAATTAAAAAAAAATATTATTTACTTTCCTGTAAAAATAGTTTCTTTCATATATGTTGTAAATAATTGTATTAATATTTTATAGATTTTAAATTGCTAATAATTTTTTTAATTATTTGTCACGTTTCATCACCTTTTAGTAGGTAGTACACTACAATATTAATACGATATTAAGTTTTATATTATCATTCCATGTAAAATACAAACTTAAAACAATTACAAGTTTCCGAGAAAATATATTAACTTCTTTATGTACACACTTCTTTTTCCGATTTATAATTATATTTATTTTTTAATACATTACAACATTGTTATTTGCATGTTGTACTATAATAATAACATATTTAGGCATTTTCTTCTATTCATTACCAAATACGTAAAACGTTTTTTACCACAACATTTTCTGTTTACTGCATAGTAAATTTATTTTTCACATTCAACTAACTATTCTTAACATTTGAAATTTAATCAGTTTCAATTGAAGAAATACTTTAGAACATACATACAATAATTTCTAAAGCTCTGTGAATTTAACTATGATTGATTGCAAGACTCCTAACCGGCTTCATTACAATGAATACTAGCATATTAAAAAGTAAAATTTGTTGACCAATCCACTTTCTCAATACAATATTTTAACAAAATAATATACAATTTTACTACAATCAAAATTTTATAAACTCCCAACTAACTCACATTTCATTAAAAATTGCACAAACTACAACCTAATAAGGAATTTTTTTTAATTCTACATTCATCTCTTAACGAACCAAAAACAAACATTTTTTAGTGGCGTCACGCACTTTATTGAAAAAAACAAAGTTTATTTTCTTTTTTCTAAAATTTTGTTACGAATTCTTTTCTTCCATAAGCGGTATCATGCACTTTATTCATCAATAACGAAATTATTATATTCAATACAAAAAATCTTCACTCGGACCATGTGAAGCGGGCAAAAAATCCTAGTATGAATATAGGTTCGACCTAACATACGCTCTCATATATGTATTCCAAACTAATCATATATACTATAAAATAATACCTCTAAACATTTGTTTTTTGTAATTTTTGTTTACTTCTTATTTTGTTTAATATATATATTATAATATTTTAATTAATAAAATTTATAGAGATACAATCCTCTTTTATTCCAAAAAAATATTATAAGTTTAAGTAAATATTCTAACCCGCACTAAAGTATAAGTTTAAGTTTAAATAAGTCCAAAGCAACGACCCAAATGCAACTAACTTCCTTTATAGGGCGTTTGGAAACTTGCATTTCATTTCATGATGGATTTCAAATGACAGGATTTGAGTTGTCATTTCAAATTTTCATGTTTATACTAATATTTGAATGTCTTGGATTTCAAATGAAATTCAAATCCAAATTCCCAAACAGCTTATTTGATCAAATCCAGAATTTCAAATGAAAACCAGGTTCCAAACAGGCCATAAGGGTATTGCTAGAGGTATCAAATTGGATACCAAAATTTAGTCCCAAATGACGTGACATTACTGATTTTATAATTTGGGATGTTGTTATTGATGAGATTTATTTGAATACAGGGGTCCACTATTATTAATTGATTTGTATCCAATCAGTATATGACACGTGGCATTTGAGATCCATATACTGTTTATACAAGTCTCAGTTTTGCTATTTACGATACAGATCCAAATGATTCTAACTTTTTGTTAACTACCTTTTGCGTTTTCTCCTCAAGTGTCTAAATTAGGGGTTGCTAGAACTGAACTTCTACATGTTTTGGCTGCTAGAATTTTTTAATTTTTTGTTTTTTCCATAAGAATTCCAGTAGTAGTTAGCTTATCGGAAAACCTTTAGGCTGTAGATTTAAACAGAACAATTGCTGCCTCTTTTTTTCTATAGTATTTATCGCAAGTTGGATTATTTTCTAGAATTATAGATAAAAATCAATAGTTAACTCAACTAGAGTTATGTTTTCTTAAAAATCAATAGTTAAATCAATCGAACTTTAAACCTTAATTCATTTGACACTTTGTTTGTTTTAACTTTTATCTATGTTTTACGTCACAACTTTTAATTCATTATGATATTTATTTATTTTGTTTTAGGTATTAATATTTTTAAGTCCTAATCTCTAAGATGAGGGAATGTTACTGGGAGTTGTTTCCTGCAGTGGGCTATTCTAAAGCCAGTGCTTTACCTTCCAACATTTGATGTATGCTACTGATTACCAATGTAGCATTGCAGACTACTCATCTGAAAATAATATGCTACTTTCACTATTGTAGGTTGTGCATTTTCCTGACCATGTGCAACCCATAAACTAAGAGTCTAATTCACATTATTATCATATGTCAACTTGTTCAAGTTAACAAATAGCATCAAAATTGTAGAATATAGATTAGGCAGTAAGCACTAGAAAGTGGTTTAAACATTTATTCTCTTTTATCTTTTTTTCCTCTTTTATTTGCATTTCTTATCCATCACAAGTTCCACAATTCTTGGTGTACTAATTGCATAATCTTTTTGTTTTTTTGTAGGATTTTGGCGATGACGTATGCATAATAGGACTTGCATTTGGACCTCATTTATCATACTTGAAACTTCTTTTTTGTTGTTGGCCTGTGACTTCTAGAATTGTAGTCAATTTTATGTAATTTTTGTTGGTCCAGATTCAAAACTCTAGATGAAAGTACTGTAATGCTATATTGTTGCAACATTAGTGAAATATGGTATTATTTAGATTAATTTTTTTGTTAACATGCTCAAATAAATTTCTTTGGTTTGATCTTTAAGTTAGGTAAAAATTGATTAATTCAAGCTTTCGAGCCGAACTCGAGCCTATCGAGTATTTGACGAGTCGAGCTTTAGGCTTAAAATTTATGGCTCGACCGAGCTCGAGCTTCGAACTCGAGCCTGCCAGTGTTCGGTTCGGCTCAGCTCGTTTACAGCCCTAAGGATAAGGCTCTTCTAAGAAAGAAAGCTGGTGAAGACAGGGGAAACATCGTTGACTACTTCAAAAAGTCTGATGTTTCCACCACAATTACTGATACTATTCATGTTCCAGCTACATCAACTCCTGACAAGCCTGGGAGTCATAAGGAGTCAGAGTCTGATGTGAGCCCTATCAACTTTCAGATACCTTAGCTCATTCTCCAATTAAGGGACCAGTGATTGAAATGTCCCATGAGCAGATGACTGCTATGCTCAAGGAAATTAGGTCAAATGGAGCTCATGAGGTGGATAAACAACTTGATGTTACCCAGCAAGCAAAATTGTTTGAAAGAAAGAAAAGCAACATTCAACATTCGGTCAGACAAAATCTTCTAAAAGGCCAAGCACACAAGAACCTACACCTCAAACTGGTGTAGCAGCTTCTGATAGCCCAGTCCCACAAGAACCTTTACTTCAAAGGAGTAAAGAAGACTTATCTGATGATGTTTTTGAAAAATGATCAAAGTCCAATGCAGCAAATACTGATGCTGCACATGAGGACTTATCTCATGATGTTGCAGTTCTGAAGCCATCCAAGTAGAAAAAGAAACATACTGGTTTGAAGATTTCTGATCAACCTTCAAAAGATTTTACTGATGAAGATGAGGAGGATGCACAAGAACCTAGCTCTCAAAGGGAGTCAACAATCCTACTACCTCAAGTCTCACAAGAACCTCCAACTTAAAGGGCTGGAGAAGACACAAATGTTGATGACTTACACTCTGACAAACCAACTGCTGATGAGGGAAGCCCACAAGAACCTTCCAAGACAATTCAAATTGATGTACTGATGGAAGAAGCTTCTGAACCTCAGGCCCCACAAGAACCACTATCTCAATATGATGGTGAAGGCTTAGCAGCAAAGTCATTAGTATTTATGCAGCAAAGTCATTAGTATTTATGCTGGATGCAGCATGAAAGGTTTATGCTGTTGTGGAGGGGAATGACAATGTATCTCCTGATGAAGCACTTCCAATGCCTCCTTTCCAAGCCATGCCAACCACTGAATCTCCTGATGCCATAATAGAAGGTACAAATCCTGACTTTACTTCATCATAATTTACCTTTTTTGATACTGTTTTGTCAACTTTTGCATTTCCTACATTTACTGATGGGATGACCATGGACAGTCCATCTAAAGTGGGTACCCCTATTCATGTGACCACAAACAACTCTTCTCAGCCATCTCTTATTTCTATAGGACAACAATCTGTGAGAATGTGAGAAAAGATTTAGAGAAAAACAGAAATAATGAGGGGCATGCTCCTGACCTAGAAAAAGGAGAGGTAGAATAGAGTGAGGGTTTAGTTAACCCTAGTGAGGAAACTCTGACTCTCAAAAGTCATGAGATGTGTTAAGCGAGGAGTGGTGAGATCACTTTTAAAGAATATGGAGATCTAAGTCTTTCTTCTTCTCTCTTTGTAGGTGCTCAGAGTACATTTAAAACAGGCTCTTATGCTCAGACTGTTCAAGGCCAAGTTACAAACTCCAATGCACCTTATGTAGATGATAAATGTCACCCCTGCAGGTATACATACTGAAACTTTACTACAGTCCCCTACTATTCCTTCTATTTCACCCTGTGCAATCCCTGTT
>PHNY01256129.1:750-13607 GCA_003724115.2 Anethum foeniculum
TACCATAAAATTTAGAGAGGGTTCGGCTTTTAATAAAGAGTACAGCATACATACCTCTCTTGTTATTACAATTCAGTACAGATATAAACTACTCCCTCTGTCCCAACCATTTCTTTACAGTTTCCTTTTTGGGATGTCCCAACCAATTCTTTACATTTCAAGACTTACCCAAAATAGTTAATGGGTCTCACCACTTTCTCACTTTTCTTTCCTTTTCACACTATTTTTTACTCCACTATCTCCCTTCTATATATTAAAAATTAATGGGTCCCACCATTTCACCCACTTTTCTTTCTCTTTTCTACTACTTTATACATATTTCTTAACCTCCGTGCCCAAACCATATGTAAACAAATGGCCGGGACGGAGAGAGTAAAACACAAGGGACTAACTTTTTCTTATTGAATTGTGGGTGTTTGTGGGTGGCAGGGAACAGAAGCAATTGAAGGTATCATCCCTCACAACCTTCAGAACCAAAAGAATTACAATAACTTGCATTACCACAAGGCTGCACTTGGGCAAAAATCATACACTAGTGAAACATTCAAAAGGATGAGTAAATTAAGATTTCTTTACTTTGTAAATGTAAATCTTACCGGAAGCTTCGAACATATGTTTGAAGATTTGAGGGTGCTCTTTTGGGACCATTGTACTTTAAAGTGTTTACCTTTTGATTTTTACCCGGAAAAACTTGTTATTCTGGAGTTGCCAAGGAGCAATCTGAAAACATTGTGGGACCTACACATGGTAGGTACTTCTAGTATTTTTATTGCATTAATTTGATTATTTGTGTGAATCTGATTTGATCCTCTCATTTGCACTCATTGTTACAGGTGTCACATGTTTTTCGAAAGTTGAAGATTCTAAACATGTCACACTCTCAAGATTTAACTACAACTCCAGATTTCACAAAATTACCTTTTCTTGAGACGTTAAATCTAGAGTATTGTAAAAGTTTGGAGGAGGTCCATATGTCAATTGGAAGTTTGGTGAGGCTTGATTCTTTAAATTTGAAGGGTTGTGAGAAGTTAACAAGTCTTCCGGACACCATCTGCAACTTAAGATCATTGAAAGTTCTAACTATTAGTCTGTGCAATACTCTGAAAGCTTTGCCTTTACAACTGGGCAACATTAAATCCCTAACAAAGCTCAATGCTGATGGACTAAGTGTTTCAAAGTTACCAGATTCGATTGGACATCTTACCAAGCTTGTTGAGTTATATCTAAACAATAACAAGAACCTTGAAACTCTTCCAGACACCATTTGCAACCTGAGATTACTGGAAATTCTTAATATTAATTGTTGTTGTGGTCTGAAAGCATTGCCTCTGGACATTGGGAACATTGAATCCCTAAAACAGATTATTGTGAGGGCACTAACTGTTTCGAAATTGCCAGATTCAATAGGAAGTCTTACTAAGCTTGTAGAGTTGGATCTAAGGAATAACGTGAAGCTTGAAACTCTTCCGGACACCATCTGCAACCTAAGATCCCTGGAATCTCTTGATATTCAGGGATGTAACAAACTAGATATATTACCCGATCAGCTGTGGAAGATTACGAGGTTAAGGCAGCTAAACGCAAGATGGGTTACTCTGGTAAAAAATCTTCCAGATATAGGATCTTTCCAGATTGCATTATCATTGCAGAGCTTGGATTTATCTAATAGTGGAATCACTGCCCTGCCATCCGGTTTTAATCAGCTGTCAAACCTACAATCTCTTCAACTTTGTCGATGTTATTATTTGTTTTTCATTCCAGAACTTCCTCCTAATCTGAAACATATTATTGCGTCTCGTTGTAACTCTCTGGAAAGATTACCAAATCTATCCAATTTGAAACACTTGGAGACATTGGAACTTACACGTTGTAGGGGTTTGACATATATTCAAGGTCAAGAGGATCTCATTTCTATTAGAAGGCTTGATTTGGGTTGCAGTGGTTTGACAATTGACCATCTCACAAAAGGATTGTTCAAGGTTCACTCATCTCAAACTCTTGTAATTTTACTTGCCCAAATGATATTTAACTCGTTGTTGATTTTTTTGAAAGGAAGTTATTAGGATTTTTTTTTTCTATTTATTGTTTTTTTGGGTAACAGATGTATTCTGAATTTGGGCATCAAATTGATGTTTTCTTACCGAACAAGCGGTCTGATTGGATTCTTGAAACACCGTACTGGACAAGTGGTGAATACTCAGAGTCAGCAGAACTGTATGCACATCTGCTGCCAAAGGAGTCCCACAATTTCATGGCCATCATTCTTTGCTTTAACATACCAGAGCGTTATAGAAGTTTAAGATTTGGTTATTCTGTAAAGAACACAACAAGTGGTTTTATATTGAGCGGCAGCCTTGATGTTCCTTTATCTGATTCGCTGATGGTGATAGTTCCAAAATCAATCTTCTCGGTCACAGATGACGACAATGCAATTGAGTTAACAGCCGATAATAATGTAAAAATTGTTGGGATTCATCTACTGTATAAAACCGAGACTAAAACGATTGAAGATGTTGTGGAAAGACATGTGATTGACATTGATGCATTGAAATTGATTGATCCTGTGCTACACGATATTTTCCTAGATATTGCTTGCTTTTTTATTGGATGGGATAAAAACGATGTTGCTCAAATACTGGGAACTTATTACTCCAACGTTCATCACAATATTGATATTCTAAAGAATAGATGTCTGCTAACGATCAATGCTCGACGTGAGTTGGAGATGGATGATCTGCTTCAACATGTGTGTAGAAAACTTGCACGTAACAACTCTTTTGACGAGCCTGAAAAACATAGCAGATTGTGGCTATCAATAGATATATATGACGTTTTGAAGAACCACAAGGTAAATTCAGCATTAAACACACAATAATTTCTCATTAACTTAGATGATAAGTCACCTCCCACCTAGATGATAAGTCACCTCCCACCTCTTCCTTATGAGTATATAAATTTCCACATAATATATGGAATGACGTGTTGAAGAACAAACAAGTGAATTAAATCTTTTAATTTTTTTTTTCTCTTTTTCAAATTTAGTCATAGATCATTGGTCGTTGACTCCTCCTTTTTTTTTTTAATGTTGATGTGTGTGTGTCTGCTAGGGAACGGAAGCTATCCAAGGCATTATACCTCGCAAGCTTGAACGCAAAAAAGATGCACTGGAGGGAGAATCTTTCACAATGGAAACATTCAAAAGGATGAGTAAATTAAGATTTCTTTACCTCAAAAAGGTAAATTTTACTGGAAACTTTAAACAGGCATTTGAAGGGTTGAGGTGGTTCTGTTGGGATTTTTGCCCCCTGAAATGTTTACCTTCTGACTTTTGTCCGCAAGAACTTGTTACACTTGAATTGCCTCGTAGCAATATGACAACATTCTGGGAGCCAAACGTGGTAGGTACTTCCAAGTATTATTTGTCAATAATGAGAATTCCAATAATGATGCATGATGTAATTTCTACCCTTCGAACTTATTGTTACAGGTCTCAAATATTTTTGGAATGTTAAAGACACTAAACATGTCGTACTCTCAAGATTTAATTACAACTCCAGACTTTATTAAATTGCCTTGTCTTGAAACTTTAAATTTGGGGTACTGTAAAAGCTTGGAGGAGGTCCACATGTCAATCGGAAGTTTATTGTGGCTTGTTTCCTTAGATTTGCATGGTTGTGTGAAGCTAAGACGTCTTCCAGACAGCATCTGCAACCTGAGATCATTGGAAATTCTTGATGTTGATTGTTGCAGTAGTCTGGAAGCTCTACCAATGGCAATTGGGAACATTGATTCCATAAAAAGGATAGATGTGAGGGAACTAACTGTTTCGAAATTGCCAGATTCGATCGGAAGCCTTACTAAGCTTGTTGAGTTGGATCTAAGCAATAACAAGAACCTCGAAACTCTCCCGGACACCATTTGCAACCTACAATCACTGGAAATTCTTAATATTGGGGGATGTTCAAAACTAGAAACGTTACCAGATCAGCTGTGGAAGATAACAAGTTTGAGGAAGCTAAATGCAACATTGGCTACTATGTTAAGAAAGCTTCCATCTGGTTTTAGTCAGCTGTCAAACCTACAATCTCTTCAACTTAGTTACTGTGATCATCTGTTCTTTATTCCAGAACTTCCTCCTGATTTGAAACAGATAAAGGCAGATTGTTGTAAGTCTCTGGAAAGATTACCTAATCTATCCAATTTGAAACATTTGGAGATATTGGACCTTTCATTTTGTAGCGGTTTGACAGAGATTCTCGGCTTGAAAGAACTCACTGCTTTAGGAGAGCTTAATTTGACACATTGTAGGGGTTTGACATATATAAAAGGCTTGGAGGATCTAAAATCTATTACAAGTCTTCAATTGGAAGGTCGTCATGACTCTCTTCTAGCATACAAGCATCTCACGAAATGTTTGTTTCAGGTTCTCTGATCTCAAACTCCTTTGATTTTAATTAGTATGCAAAACTTGTTTCCATATTTCATAAAAATCTCATAATCAACCCCCAGAAACTCAAACACTATACCTTATTATAAAACAAATATTACTTTTAAAAATAATAAAATCATAGAAAATACAAAATTGTTCATTTTAAGAGGTTAATTTAACTATTTGTTATTAAATTATTGGTTGGAATTTAGCATTATTAATTTAGGTGTAAAATGTAATGAACAATAAACAAACATTTTTAAATTTCTGTTACTCTTGGTGTATGCCTTTTTAATATTGTAACAGCTGTATTCTGAATTTGGGCATCAGATTAGTGTTTACCCTCCACAATTTCTAAATAGGAATGGTGACTCTCAATGGCCTGATTGGATAATTGAATCACCGTATTGGACAAGTGAAACAAGTCACTCACAGTCAACAACAGTGTATGCACATTTGCTGCCAAATGAGTCACACAATTTCTTGGGAATCATTCTTTGCTTTAAAAGGTCAGAGGATTTTAATCTTCATTTGGTTATTCTGTTAAGAATACTACAAGTGGTTTTATATGGAGCGACAGCCTTAATGTTCCTTTTTCTGAATCACTGATGGTACTAGTGCCAAAATCACTCTTCTGGGTCACAGATGACGACCATAAAATTGAATTTACAGCTGATACTGTAACAATTCTTGGGATTCATCTACTGTACATGACGGAGAGTAAGATGATCGAAGATGGTGTAAATAGACTGGGTACTAGCTTTAATGAGTTGGAATTGGTTGATCATGTGCTACAAGATATTTTCTTAGATATTGCTTGTTTTTTTATCCGATGGAAAAAAGAAGAGGTTGTTTCAATACTGGAAACTTATTATCCAGATGTCGATGATGCTATTGGCATTCTAAAGAATAGACGTTTACTAACGATCAATGATGGAGATGAGTTGGAGATGAATCTTCTACTTCAGCACACTGGAAAACAAATTGCTCGTAACAACTCTCCTGATGAGCCTGAAAAACATAGTAGATTGTGGTTATCAATAGATATATATGACGTGTTGAAAAAGCAAACGGTAAATCCAGTATATTTTTTCATATGATTATATGTGATACGGCTTGATCAACTTCTATTTTTCTTTTTTTGCTAAGCATCAACTTCTCTTTTTGAATTTATCTATTTAAAATTTCACAGTATATGAACTTAATGTCTTGAAGAAACACAGGGAACTAATCGTTACTTCTTTTTTTCTTCTCCAAATTTATTCATAAATTGCTGACATTAACTTTTTCTATTGATATATGTATTAGGGAATGGAAGCGATTAAAAGTATTATACCTCGCAATGTTTACTCTCGAACGGACGCACTTGAGGGAGAATCTTTCGCTTCTGAAGCATTCAAAAAGATGAGTAAATTAAGATTTCTTTACCTCAAAAAAGTAAATATATTTGGAAGCTTTGAACAGAATTTCGAAGATTTGAGGTGGCTGCGTTGGGACTCTTGCCCTCTCAAATTTTTACCTTCTGCATTTCACCCGCAAAAAACTTGTAACTCTTGAGTTGCCTCATAGCAAAATAAGAACAATGTGGGAGCCAAACACGGTAAGTGCTTTGACTAATTTCTTACATAAATGACAATTATATAATACTTTCTAAAAAACTCGCAACTACACATTGTTTCAGGTTTCACATGTTTTTGAAAAGTTGAAGAATCTAAACATGTCCTTTTCTCAAGATTTAACTACAACTCCAGACTTCAATAAATTACCATGTCTTGTAACTTTAATTCTTAAAGGCTGTATAAGCTTGGAGGAGGTCCACATATCAATTGGAGGTTTGGTTAGGCTTGTTTCCTTAGATTTGAATGGTTGTGTGAAGCTTAAAAGTCTTCCACACACCATCTGTAACTTGAGAGCACTGAGAGTTTTAGATATTCATGGTTGCCGTAGTTTGGAAGCATTGCCAACAGGATTGGAGTCCACAATATCACCAAGAGAACTCGTTGCGGAGAATCTAACGGTCTCAAACTTACCGGATCCGATTGGACACCTTAGTAAGCTTGTTAAGCGGAGATTTAGTAGTAACAAGAACCTTGAAACTCTAACGGACACCATTTGCAACTTGAGATCATTGGAAATTCTTGATATTTCTAGATGTGAAAAGCTGGAAATATTACTAAATCAAGTGTTTACGCTTACTAGGTTAAGGGAGCTAAATGCAGGTGGTGCTACTCTTTTGAAAATTCATCCTGGTATTGGATTAAGCCACAAGGCATTATCATTGCAAAAGTTGGACTTTTCTGAGAGTGTTCTTACTGCACTTCCATCCGCTATTAGTCAGCTCCTGAACATAGAATATCTGGATCTTAAAAATTGTCGTCATCTGCTGTCCATTTCAGAGCTTCCTCCTAATCTCAAAAGGATTAGGGCATCTGGTTGTAAGTCTATGCAAAGGTTCCCAAATTTATCCAATTTGAAACAGTTAGAGATATTGCAACTTACAGATTGTAGTGGTTTGTCTGATATTCAAGGCTTGAAGGGACTCACTTCCATTAGAGTCCTTCATTTGGAAGGTTGCAACTCAACTTTTCTGGCGCACATTTTCACAAAGTGTTTCTTTCAGGTTTGGCAATTTTATTAGTTAGTGTGCAAAAATTGTTTATTGTTAAAAAACCATCTCCAAGATCCTTTTCCAAAGAAAATTCCCTACACATAATACTGAATTATCCTCACTCCAACTATTGTACTTCTATTTGTAGATGACATTTTTTTAGTAGTAAATACTATTTGAGTATAAGAAATATTGTTGGACATGTCAATATGTAAACAATTTACAACACGATAACAAAGAGGATTGCACTTCTGTTGAATATAAAACTAGACAGAAATAAGTCTTCAATCTCTACAATAAGCTTAACACCATGCCAGAAAAATATGAGAGATAATTATATAGATACATTATTATGATTCATGCACTTAATTATCCAATTCCGCCTTCCTTATTTGCTTGATTTTTCCTTGATTTGCATCATTCATTTGACTTTTCTTCTTTGCAATTTTTTTTAAATTCACTTGTTCTATATATATTGAGGATAAGTGAACAAATCCTGGGAATCTTCTTATTAAAGATCAAGGCACAACTAAGAATAAAAGGAAAAAATAAACTCAGGAACATCAATCACTCTATATATATAATACAGTAGTAATATTGTTAACTAATAAAATGTGTTATTAAGTGGTAAGAATAAAAATAGACACTGTCCATTCTAATTTTGACCTGATAAGTATACCGGTGTTAAGTGATTAATTAGTCAACTTCATTATACTGAATCAAAAATGATGCCATTTAGTTGTAGTCTTGTAGAATTTGATTAATGATCACTTTTATTTGTTAACAAACAATCAAATATGTTGAACTGAAGGGTTAATATATGTTGGTTGACTTTCTTTTTTTTTTTTTTTTTTGTATTTTGAAACAGATATACTCTGAATTTGGCCATCCGGTTCAAATTTATGCTCCCTTGGCAGAATTTCCGTATTGGATTAGGCAATCAATTGAGTATCGCTCAGCAATGCGTTTGGAATTTCAGCCAAATTTTTCACACCATTTATCGGGAATGATTCTTTGCTTTAAAAGCTGGGGTTCTTCAACTAAGTATACTATTGAGAATACCACAAGAGATTTTATATGGAGCGGAAGTTTCTATTCTGGTTCCCGTAATCCATTAATGGTAATAGTCCCTAGATCATTTTTTCCTGTTAGTGATGGTGACGATAGGATCGAGTTAACAACAGAAGATGCAGAAATTTATGGGATTCATCTACTGTACAAAACTAATCAACTTCTCACTCTCTCTGAAGAAATGTTGAAAGCCAGCACCACTGTCAATGAAAAATTGAAACATTTCAAAAGTGATGAGAACTAATCATTTTCTCTCTCTGATGAGAAAGCCAAAGTTCTTTGTTTGATCGACCTGAATGATGAGGTAACCAAATTTTAAGTTATGCATAAAACTTAAGTAGCAATTCTTACGCGAAATGACCATTAAGATTTGTTACTGAGGGTTAAGTGGTGGAATGTTAGTTCTACATTTGGCTTAAATTTCTGCAGTTAGGTTTTTCTTAACTGATTTGATGTTGAGAATTGCATTTCTTGTTTACATTGCTCAGCAATGCATCAGGAGCTACCATATGTGCCGGCATTTCTCCGGGAAACTGCCTTTTTTGAAGATAAGGTTCATAGTGTAACCAGCTTAAATATTTGATTAAATTGCCAGTTAAGAAACAGTGTGTAGGGTAGTAAAGACAAATCAATATGGGATTTTCTTTGATCATTTTCTTTGTTTGCTTGTTGAATTACTGTGCCAATTACACAGTGTTAATTATGCTTCTGCCGGTGCTGAATTTATCTTCTCTATTACAGCAGAAGGGTAACGTAATTTAGTTTTCTTCTTCCTGTTCTTTCAATACATATTTGTTGTTTTGACAAAATGTCTGTGTTAATTTGAAGTACAGATAGATTATTATTAACCATAAATAGTGGCCATAACTTATCATTATAACACTTTTTATGTGTAAACTTGTGATCATCTTTAGTACTTAAATTGAATTATATAACCTTGAAGTGCAGAGCTCGATTATTACAGATATTAAAGCTCTGAATCTATTGTACAACGCTAATCATTCGTTTTACCATTTTTAATAGGAAACATATATTTTTTTTATTCAGAAAATTCAGCAGGTTAGAGATACTTTTTAGCAATTTATACTGAAGGTGGGTGAGGAAGCTACAGCTGATCACATCTCATACTTGCAATTATATATTTTCACTGAAACTAATGGCTGGATACTTCTGCAACATGTCCACTGTGCAATCTCTGTACCTTTATTTGACATTTCTGTGTACAGGTGATGAAGCAGGATATTGAGGTGATGTTCTGAAGCCTAGTTTTGCATATGGAAAAACCTGTTGCTCACTTTTAAAACTTTAAATAGAGCTCAACCTAGTTATAGAATGTTGCATCAATTTTAATCCAAAATTTTGATTAGAAAATTTATTTTTTTAATTATAAATTATATTTTAAATTTATTTCAATTGTATATATATTTAAGTCATTATTCCATGAAAAACACTCGTATATAAAGAACGGGTTAAATATCAAAGTGGTCACTCAACTAAATGCCATGTATCAATTTAGTCATCAAATTTAACGGGATATCATTTTAATTATTAAAGTCAAACTAAATATCAAACAAATTCCTCTAAATATGTGCTTAAGAACTAAAAATTATTTTTTTATGGAGTTCTATACATTTTTTCTGAATGCTACTACAATCAAATGAAAACTTTTTTATGGAATTCTATACATTTTTTATGGAGTTCTATACATTAAAATCGCATTTAATTTTGTTTTTATATTTCCTAATTATAGTATACATATAATAATTTTAATTTAAATATATTTCTAAGACAACTATAATTAAATTAAAGGGTTTAATGACGTTTTGGTCACTCAACTGGCTAGAAACTTGCAATTGGGTAATCAAACTCAAGAAACCTTCATTGAGGTCATAGACCATTACATACGTTAAAAACTGAAAAGAGACCAGACGAAGAGATTTCCTACAACACCTCTTTTCTCTATTAAAAAAGTTATGAAGCTTATAAACGAATGCAACAAATTGACGCACATAACATCAATGGTTTCACCCACAAAAATTTAATTTTTGTTAATCTCTTGTCATTTTATATACCTTTAGGTCATTCTGTAAAATCTCATCTAATTTTGATGGGCTTTTCCATAATGATCTAATATATAAAATGACAGTAGACTAAAAAGGATGAAATTTTTGTGAATGAAACTATTGATGATAATGTGTGTGTTATTTTTAAAAATGTGTTGTAGGAAAGCCTTTGACGTTGTTGTAAGAAAGCTCTCCGTCTGGTTCTTTTCAATTTTTAACGGATGTAAAGGCCAATGACCTGAATGAAAGTTTCTTCAGTTTGATGACCAAATTACAATTTTTGAGCTAGTTGAGTGACCGAAACGCCACTTCAGTTGATTGTACATGTCACGGAGAATTTATTTAAGCCAAGTCACTAAACTTAGTCAGCTTTCAGTCAAATTTTTAACAAAGTGTAAAGGTCAGTGACTTGAACGAAATTTTTTAAGAGTATAAGGATGTGACAGAAAGTTTTTTGAGTTGGATGACCCAAATGCAAGTTTCTAGTTACCTAAGTGACAAAAATGCTATTTAAAATTAAATGTGTAATAGGGTGGGGGCCTTAATACATATTTTTAATTAGAAAAAGGAACAATGTTAGGGGTCTCAAAATGGATCCCAAATCTGTTCCCAAATCACACTTGGCATGATTTGATTAGTGGAGCTCATATTAATACACGCGGGGTCCAATTTATTTGTAAGGAAATGACCAATAGCTAGTTGCCAGATCGTCATTAGGGAAACATTTCGGGAACGATTTTGGGAGCTCTAGCATTTCTCTAAAAAAAGTAACCAAAATACCTAGCAACGAGATACATGGCCAAATTACCTTTCGATTGCGCATACACTGAGATGCGTGTTTGACATATGCAAAGCACAAATGCGTATTTTTTCTTGTTTTATACGTAGTTGCAAGATGCTAAACACCTGTATGCTAACACGCAATTCTATCATGCGTATACTATGCTTATACGTAGTTGCAAGATGCTAAACACCTGTATGCTAACACGCAATTATATCATGCGTATACTATGCTCCAATAAGTCACTCGTCCCCGCTTCTCGATTGACAGCTTTAGCAATGGTGGCAGTCATTTGATTATCTCCTGTATGTCTTGAAGCTAGGGGTGGGACGGGGCGGTACTTGTGATATTTCGGCCCGCGGGTCGGGTTGGGCGGGTTAAGTGCAAAACCCCGACCCAACCCATTTAGTTCGGTTTTCATAAATTTTAACTTAATTAAGATTCGGTTTAAATTTTATCGGGTTGGGTCGGTTAGAATCTTGGTCGGGTTGGGTTGGGTTGGTTTGGGTTGGGTAGAATATAAATTATTCGTATAATTTCCCTCTTGATATAAGGATATCCCGTTCGCTTTAGAAAATGTCAAGGGTTCGAACCTTGTGTATTAATGAGTCATTTGTTTTGAACCGAATAGGCATTAATATGAAGCATTGAATTTGTTTAGACACAAATTTTAAGAAGCTTGATCGTCCAAATTTTTCTTAAAGATTTTGTCAAAAATCTCGGTCTAATGGTTCATACATAGAACACAAGTTTCCTCACCTCCTTTTCTGCAACCTAAACATACTTTTATAAACTACTATGCGAAATATCAATAAACTCGAATCATATTGTTACAAGTAAGGGTGCGGGTCGGGTTAGAATGGGCGGGTTACAAATAAAACCCTAACCCTACCTAATTAGTTCGATTTAAATAATTTTCAACCTAACTAAAGATCGGTTTAAATTTTTTCGGGTTGGGTTAGGGTCGGTTCGGATTGGGTAGGGTAGGTTTGGGCGGTTTTTGAAATTCTTGGGCACCCCTACTTGAAGCCTTCAACTCTTCCTACCTTCCGGGCCCCTTTTTTATTTAATCTTATAATTCGTGTATATACGTATATATAATTCATATTAAACATTTTTTTTAATAATTATTTTCATAATTTTATATAAAAATGATTAATATTGAACTTCGCTAATAATAAGTGAAAATTGAATATAAAAATTCGCGAAAATATGATGAGAATGTGGTAAATATTTTTTATATGGACTAATATCGAAATTAATATTCCGGCCAAATTTTTAACCCAACGCGTTTTCACCTTTTAAACCGTGTAATGTGTTTTCACCTTTTAAATTGTGTTTTAAACTTTGAATGTGTTGATGAGTAATGAGCATTATTTGAGGGGCCATCGAGCTAGATTTTAGGGGCTCTACTTTTTGACTCTGGAATAAATCAGCTGCAGGCAAGAAGAATTCAGACCAAACAATTTTCTCAATCAGCTGGAAAGATGTTTGGAATCATCTGGTCTTGTATATCCCAATTGTGGGAACTGTTGTATGCTTCAATATCTTCAACAACTACTTCTCAAACTCAATTCTCTTCACCTTCACAGTCACTGCCTTCTACAAGTATTTCTCAAACTCAATTGTCCTCTGTTTCCAGTTCAACTCCCACTCTTTGGGATGTTTTCCTGAGCTTCCGCGGTGAGGACACTCGAAATAACTTTACTAGTCATTTGTACGATAAACTAGTTAATGAAACTATTTCCTTCGTCAACTATTACGAGCTGGTCTCGGTCAATAGCTGATAGTATTGTCTTTTGTTTACTTATGTTATTTATGCTATTTAGGACCAGTGAACTTTATCATGTGCCATGTAGTGCCAAATAATGTATGAAGGGTAATTCTGTCTTATTGATAGAGGAA